>ML415219.1:327523-383303 GCA_005239525.1 Nicotiana knightiana
TACAATCTTTTAAAAACATTCGCCTCTGTGGGCATCATCATCATCATGTCATACCCGGCCTCGTAGAGGACTCGGAAAAAATATACCCGGCCATCATAAGGCTCGGTAGAATTGTACCCGACCACGTGGAGCTCAGTAAACCCAACTGATCAGTGGTTGCACAACAGGTGCTGTAACGGGGCGACTATAACGTGGCTCAGTAGAGTAAAATAGATACTATATATAATGCATGTTGGACTCATGGAATCACGCTCTAAACCTTTCGGAGTGACGTAAGGTAGTTGCACCTTCGATTAACATTATGGACATCATACCATCAATATGAACTTCATTAGGACTCAAGGATCATATATACTTTCTTAGAATAACTTTGTAAGGAAAGAACAATATGGACAACCTTAGTAGCTAGGAGTTGATTCATTATGAAATACCATATCGTTTACGTTCGTTTCATTTTAGATCATGCCAAAAGAATGAAGGAAGTTCCTTAACATACCTTTGCAATCTCCTCTCCAATAGTCAACAAATCTCTATATGATCTTCTTATGTCTAAAATGAGAACCCGAGTTCGTCGTCATTATATAAGCATTGTAACTGTCATATTTCAAAACCAATATTCTACAAGAAAACGGACATCACGTCCCCTGTTTTTACTACATCTCATATGTTACCAAAAGTCACCAAACAACCCAAACAACAACAATAACAAAGCAATAACAACATGTATGCATCATTTTCCAACCTTATCTCCATGACAATATACCACAAAATAGCCCACACACCCTAATCACTTCATACATAAAATGACAACCAAAATAGTGTCATACAACCATAAAAATGTAACGACGAATGATCAGCAAACCATTGCATCATTATGTGGTGTTCTCCACACCTTTTATCCTCCAAAAAAAAGCAAAATAGAAAACCCAAAAGCAACATGAAACAACCCAAAAAACAGTCTCTACAAGTTCAACAACTCATAAACACGTTTCGACTTGTCTTTTATTTCAAATTGAGCAACACAACCAACAATACATAATTAAGCATCTTATTATATAAAACAGGCATGAATTCATCTAGAAAATAAGGTCACAACCAGCCAGCAGCGATGCAACAACAAACAACAGACCACTCGTTCGAAACTCGCTAGGTCTAGTCTTTACGATCGAGTTAGAATTCGTACAAGCCTAGACAGTGGAAGGAGAAGCATAAATTTACCTTGGACTGAGTAGAACCCACTAAACCTAGCCCTTCTTCATCCAAAATCAGTGCCCCAACACAGTTACAAGAAGGAGAAAGAGAAACTAGCAAGCTATCCGGGCGTTTTGGTACTAGAACCATATTGAACACCCAAAATAACCTAGGGTTTCTGTGGGATTTTTGGGGAGGAGTTGCAGGGCTTCAATTTGGTTTTCTTGGTCTGAAAGATGGGTGAAATAAATGAGTTGATAAGACCTTAAAAGTACTCTCTTTCTCAAGTTTAGAGCATTTAATTGAGGCCTCCCCTTTTTGGCATGTAGGTGATGCACCTACTTGTCACCTACCAATCTGCGCAGTCTCGCGAAAATGTGAATATCTCTCCACTCCAATATTGTATCAATAAACAGTTTAATCCGTTGAAAACTAGAGTCGTAGATATTCAATTTGGTAGGTATATCATCCCATAATTCCAAGTATATTGGGATAAAATCTCAGCTACGTTTGATATAATTTTCAGCACATTATGAATGTAACTTGTGAAGACCGTTGCAAACTTTTGTTCCACAACTTGCTTGACTTCAAAACGTAGCACACGACTATAATACGACAAAAATAACCAAAGAATAACCTCCTTATCATGTTAAGAACCATAGTCTCACCATAAAGTACATGTTATAGCATTCCAAACTCGTCGACTTTCTACGAAACATATTTTCTTCAATTGGTTTAGCTTCTAAGATTTCCAACCCTCTTGGTACTCGTTATTCATGATCTTAAATATTTGTAACCTCCAAGGTAACATGATTAACTTACTTTATATACTTAAAAATATAATATTGTTTCTCAGATTACGTCAATTGACTTATGACGTACCCTCACGTACGAAAACACGGGGTGTAACAAAGTCCAATCCAAAAATCAGTGCACGCCACATACACATCATCCGACATGTGCACCATTCTAAAAATAGTAGAAAATACGAAGTTCGGGGTTTCATACTATCAGGACAAGATTTATAGCCATTAGTTACCTCAACCCGGGCCAAAACACTAGTCCACGATGCTCTTGCCCCTCGAAACGGCTCCTGATTGCTTCAAATATAACCAAAACCAGATTAACATCATCAATATACGCTAAACGAACAAGGCTCAAATGAAAACTATCAATTTTAGGCACACTTCTCGAAATTGGACAAACTCGAGCCCCGGGTCCACGTCTCAAAATTCGATAAAAATCACAAAACTAGAATCTTCATTCCTTTATGAGTCTGCCCATACCAAATTTACCAAAATCCAAACTCAATTACCCACTCAAATCACCAAAAGAAATTTCCAAATTTTCCTCCCATTTTCCCCAAATTTTCTACTTTAATTCCTCAAATTGCATGGTGAAAATCAAGACAAATTCATGAAATTAAACCAAAAATGATCGAAGAACACTTACCACAAGAATCCCACTGAAAATCTCGTCCAAGTTCTCCTTCCCCTGAGCTCTCTAATGGAAAAATAAGTTATGGCCAAAAACCCCCGAAATTGGAACTTAAATCTTTCTGCCCAGGCTTTACTCTGTGCGATCGCGGAAAAAGGCACGCGGTCACGAAGAACAAAATTCTGCCCAACCAAACTAATCCTATGCGATGGCGTAAGACAACTCCTCACAACAGTGCGATCGCATAGAGCAATTCCATCACCTCACTGCCACATGCACCCACACTGCGCGATCACAATGCACCTCACGCGACCGCATTGTTCTGGCTCCTCTAACTTCGCAATCACGGACCACTAAAGGCGATCACATATAACAATTTTGTTCTGCCTCACCAATATGCCTATGCGATCGCAACCTCACCATTGCGATCGCATATAAGGAAACCAGATCAAGAAAAATACAGCAGTAATAGTAGCCCTTTTAAGGCCAAACACACTCCGCTAACCATCCGAAACACACCCCATAACATCATTCAAACATAGTCGAGCCTTCAAAATACCAAAAACAACGTAAAAGCACGAAAATCACATCAAATTCAAGCCTATGAACTTTGAAATTCCTAAATTCCACCAATGATGCCAAAACCATCCAAAACAACTCCGATTGACTTGGAAATTTGCGCACATATCCAAAATGACATTATATACCTGCTCCAACTTCCGGAATTTCATTCCGTCATATCCTATTTTGCACTGCCGAACGGAAATCGCCAAAAACTAACTTTTGCCAATTCAAGCCCAATTCTACATCGGATATCAAAACCACATTCCGAACACACTCCTAAGTCCCAAATCACCTAACGAAGCTATCCGAACCATGAACTCTACATTTCGAGGTCGTTTACCAATAAGTCAACTTTCGGTTGACTTTTTCCACTATTGAACCAAGTTAAGATACCAAGTGTCTCATTTATCTCCAAAAGTTGCTCCGAACCCGAGCCAACCAATCTAACACAACATAATGAAGCAGAAACGGGGGAAACAGGGATAAACTCTCGGAACGGCCGACCGGTTCGTTACATCCTCCCCCACTTAAACATACGTTCGTCCTCGAACGTGCCAAGAGTTTTTCTCCAACACCATCAAACTGCCACGTAACCTCACCATACACATACTCGGGGTTGATCCCACGTCACCCTATCCCATATAGGTCAAATAGCAAAACACTATTGAAATTTCAAAATCCAATCCTGACCCATTAACCTTAGAACCAAATTCCCACTTCTGAAATAATATACAAGATCAAAATTCCATAACTATAAATTGAACAAGCCTGAACATGCTGGATCAAGCCCTATACGCACCCTAGATTAAATCACATAATATGCCGGGTGACTCAAACACCCATATCGATAACTCCTAATCAAAATAGCTGCTAAGAACAACCCAATGTTGGTACATAACCTCTTATCAAGAAATGCCTTACTCTAACACTTTCATATAATGCCGATGATGAAAGAAACACATAGAAACTAACAACCATTCGTCAGATCAGTCAGACATGAAGCTCCCCCCTTCCCAAACAGGAATTATAGCAGATTTCTAAGCCGACTCCCGATATTTATCCTTCCAACTATGTTGTAGACAATTCTGATAATATTCATTCTAGGTCCAATGAACTCTTTCCATCCAACACGACCACTCTGGTAACATGGCACATCGATACAATTCGAAGCCATAACCTGTGCAGCTCGTGCACTCAATAGCAACGCCCCAATGTAATTGAATTATATATAAACAATTTACATGAGAGGACCATCCCGCCATTAACAATTACCATCACAACACCATGATAAAAGCCTAGCACGCATCGTGAAAAATTAACACACGAATCCAATACCAAATGTCATACCCCTACATAACTCCACTACACTGCGCGATCTCATCTAAATGCTGGTCCTCATGAAATATTTCAAGCCACCTTGCCCAAAATCAATAACCATTCGAAATTCGGCATCAAGTACTCAAAGTGCATTTTCATAACCACGGGGAAATCAGACGATACCATGCTACATGAATAAGAAAGAACATAACCAATACGTCTCAACCTCGCAATACCTAATTACTTATCTTACTCAAATATAGCTATAAAGCCCAACTAGAACCGCACCATATGTGCCTATAACCAATAATCACAATTCCTCGCAACACCTAAGGGTAACTCATACATCACTCCAGAACACGAATAAACTCGTTGACAATCGAATGGTACATTGCTCAACCATAGAAATTTGGAGTCAACAATTCCGACTCGGTGCAGAACACACACTCGTACGGGCTACCAATAACCCTGAATCAACTTTGGTCACCCACAACAGATAGATAACTCACCAAAAAAGTTCACAATGACTAATCATGGTACATACCAACATCCGACTAGCTTTGCTCGCATCTTCACAATTCACTACCACAAAATAACCCGTTTATGAGAACTCTCATTCTCGAAGTCACGAAGCGCACCAATTACTATATCTGATCATAACTCCACCGTTCCAATACATAGCACATCCCTAATACTCAATCATTCCACGAGGGATACCCCTATAATTCCTTCGTGTTACCAAGCAACCTTGAATATCAATAGTCGATCCAACAAGAGAGCGTCGCAATACCAATGAAGCACCCTAAACTCCACACATTGACTCTTCAAAAATATATGTCCTCATCAAGCAACCCAATAGTGCTATCATCTACCTAGCCATCTGAAACTGTAAGTGATGGCTAATAATTTTGACCTCCCTTCCAGAACTGAATCGTGACCTCACATATGCAAATCTTGACTCTACACAACACACCGCATACACCATGCCATCCTATGGTAAATATGGGAACTTCATGATCCCTTCCGAGACACAAGCAACTACGTACCCTACTAGCCAAGAACTTTCCATTTGATCCTATTTAGAAGCAAAATCACTATATGTCACCTGCACCTCACGCCAGAAGAAAATATGCATCTTTAACTGTGGTAGAAACCATCAGTAACTATCTAAAATTCCAATTGTGCAACACAAAACCGTCAGGACTGAATCCATTCTAACTCAACCAAGCTACACAAGCCACCAAAAATCCAAGAGCATTGCTAATAAACACCTGTAAAAACTCCTTACCTCATGAACACTCAAACAACTAATCGTATCCCTTACCATGCCGTACCGACCTACCACTAAGTTGTCCTATTTACCCAAGTTTCTCCTGACTTACCTTCAAATTGATCTTCTCCTTGCCGTAATACCACAATTCTCAACCAAGAATTACCTCACGTGACCCAAGCATAACACCATACCGCATAAGGCTCGTAAGCCGCCAAATACTCTCTCAAATATTCCCAAGAGTATCTCATTCAAAATACTTACCCTGAAGAGACTTCCTGCGAATCTAAAGCCATTACCTTCACTTTTCTGATATTGATATGTAGAATCCATGATAATGTAGAAATGCCATAAGTCCTGATACCCTCCAACGTAAATCTCAATTATACTGACCAATTAGACAGAATCGACCTGACTCGATTGCACACTAACATACTAGGAAATTAATCCACTCACTTGAAGGCAAACGCAAGTTCATACACTGCACACACTACACCTTTTACAATTACCACTCAACCATTCAATAGAACCCATTTACCCAATGGAGTACATTACAACCTATATCGAAGAAATTTTCATTACTCGTGTCATTCCCAGACCCCACATCTACAGGTCATAACTAATTTACCAATATACCTCAAACTGAAACCAACACAACACATAATCATGTAATCAACTTATCATTAACAGACTTCCCCACTTGGATCAAAGCCAACGATCAAGACAACCAATAACTCACAATGCCCATAATAACACAACCCGTCTAACAACTCAAGTCATCTGCAAATCTCGCACTCACCATTGTAATAGTCATGCCAACTTCCACAAGTGATATAAACTCAAATTACAACATATATCATTTACTGGTAGAAGAGAACTTACTACAGAACAACATAAGGATCACACACCCCAGGACAACCCGCGGGAGATACCCCTGCCCGCTTAGCCTCAAACTGATATCTCTCTATATACTTCTGAAGACCATAACTATCATGCAATCACTAAACCCTTATGCATCTAAACACAAACAACGCCTACCCTCGAGGCATCACAATACGTGGTAAGAACCTGAAGCTGATAGCAGAACTAACACTGGAGTGGTGGTCAAAGAAATCTTGAGCTTCTGGAAGCTCTACCCACACACGTCTGACCACATGGATACCCTCACTGGACACCACGTGTCCCAAGAACGCTACTGAACTGAGCCAAGATTCACACCCGGAGAACTTTGCATAGAGCCTTTCCTCCCTGAATCCTTATAATACCATCCTCAATTACTGAGTATACTACTCCTGGCTACGTGTATATGCCAGGACACCATTAATGAATACAATAACAAGGAGTGCTAATACGTCTGAAATACACCATTACTCAAATACATGAACGCTACTGGGGTAACGATCAGCCCAAAAGACATCACCGGGAACTCATAATCCAACAGAAGGATCCGCTTCACTCCACAATTAAACAACATGAGAGGTCTTCCAATACATTCACTACGTAGCCATCTAGTCACCAAATCTCATCAATAAGAACACAAACAGACATAGAAGTCCTCAAATGCACGGCTCCCACACTCGAAAGCTCAGCATTCAAGCCACATAATATAATCTGGCCTCAAGTCCTCTAGGCTGGGCCATTACCAACATGCCAAAATCATATCTCATCCATGGAAGTCACAAGCCATCGATGCACAGCTGATACCAATCGTTCTCGTGCGCGCCTGAATACATGGAAGAAATTCAAGAGTTACGCTCTTGACTAAAATAAATGGATTTGCACGACAAGAATTCAAGAATGTGAGATTTTTCCTAAGGGTTCTGCAGCCTCTCGAAGATAAATACAGACGTCTCCGTACCGATCCGCAAGACTCTACTAAACCTGCTCATAACCGATGAGTCCTATGTAACCTAGCGCTCTGATACCAACTTGTCTCGACCACAAATCTAACCCAGTCGTGATGGCGCTTATCGTGGAACTAGGCCAGCCAAAACTACACTCAAATCGTAATAAGCTTTCATTTACGTCTTTACTAAACTGATAACCCATAAAGATTCCTTTTAAAAATTTTTAAAAATAGTTAAAGCTATACCGAATATTGAATACAACCCCCGAGATCCCGGATTCACTGGTCATGAGCATCTACAAAAAATATACAAATAAAAAGAACTCTATAAAGTAAGCAGGAGAGAGCCGGACTACGGACACGTGCAGCTACCTCGCAAAATCTCCGAGAAGATCTCTGGAACAGATACACAGCTCACTCTGCCCTAATACCTGGATCTGCACACGAGGTGCAGGGAGTAATGTGAGTATGCCAACTCAGTAGTAATGAAAATAAATCAGGTTAGAGCAGTAAGAAACACATAAAATCAAATCATCATTTCACAATAAGCACAACCTTTCTTTCCAACAATGTATACGTTCAATCATCACGCTTAAAAGCCGATTTCAGTAAAATCATTTGGAAATATACTTGCCAATAGTTTCAATATAACTTTCAAGAAGTTTAGTGTAAAAATGATAAAAGTCATAAAAAGCCCCTCGGGCAAACATATTTCATATGTTCAGAGTGAAAGTGGAAAAATCATAAGTAGCCCCTCGGGAAAAAATATGTATAAGAAATTGCCCCTCGGTCATACCTCATAGTCACTCATAATCAGCCCCTCGGGCATACCTTACAGTCATTCTAATCAGCCCCTCGGGCAACCTCACATTCTCTCATGCCTCCCAATCACACATCACTCGGCACTCGGCACTTGTCACTCGCACTTAGTAGGTACCTGCACTCAAAGGGGGTGTGTACAGACTCCGGAGGGGCTCCTTTAGCCCAAGCGCTAATGTCAAGCTACCTCGTGGCATATCATATCCTGATAATCAGGCCCTCGGCCTCACTCAGTCAGCAACTCTCAAAAGCCCCTCGAGCGTATCAGTAAAACGGGAAACTCGACCCAAAACATCATATATCTCAAAATAGTTTAAATAAGACTGAGTTTCGAAAATAGTTAAGCATAATATGAATGCGTGTAATCATAGGTCAACAGAGTGAGGAAATAGCAGTAAAAAGCCCCCAAGGGGTCTAAACAAGTCGGCACGAGGCCCCAAACATGGCTTACAGCCCATATATAGCAATAGTTCTAGAACACAATTTAACATAATGTTTAGAGTAAAATACGCAGCTCAATAGTGGCTACGGAGAGGACCAAGTCCAATCCAAAAAATAGTGCACGCCACATACTCGTCATCCGACATGTGCGCCATTCTAAAAATAGTGGGAAATACGAAGTCCGGGGTTTCATAGCCTTAGGACAAGATTTATAGCCATTACTTACCTCAACCCGGGCCAAAACACTAATCCCCGATTCTCTTGCCCCTCGAATAGGCTTGCGATTTCTCCGAATCTAACCAAAACCAGATTAACATCATCAATATACGCTAAATGAACAAGGCTCAAACGAAAACTATCAATTTTAGGCACACTTCTCGAAATTGGCCAAACCTGAGCCCTGGGCCCACGTCTAGAAATTTGATAAAAATCACAAAATTAGAATCCTCATTCCCTTATGAGTATACCCATACCAAATTTACCAAAATCCAACCTCACTTGCCCACAGAAATCACCAAAAGAAATTTCAAAAATTTCCTCCCATTTTTCCAAAAATTTCTAGTTTAATTCCTCAAATTGTATAGTGAAAATCAAGATAAATTCATGAAATTAAACCAAAAATGATCGAAGAACACTTACCACAATAATCCTACTGAAAGTCTCTTCCAAGTTCTCCTTCCCCCGAGCTCTCTAATGGAAAAATGAGTTATGGCCAAAACCCCCCGAAATTGGAACTTAAAACTTTCTGCCCAGGCTTTACTCTGTGCGATCACGGAAAAAGGCACGCGATCACGAAGAAAAAATTTCTGCCCAACCAAACTAATCCTATGCGATCGTAGAAACACCTATGCGATCGCGTAAGACAACTCCTCACAACAATGCGATCTCGACCAGCTCAATGCGATCGCATAGAGTAATTCCATCACCCTACTGCCACACACGTTCACACTGTGCGATCGCAATGTACCTCACGCGACTTCACTATTCTGGACCCTCTTACTTCGCGATTGCGGACCACTAAAGCCGATCGCATATAAGAATTTTATGCTGCCTCACCAATAAGCCTATGCGATCGCATATAAGGAAACCAGACCAAGAAAAATACAGCAACAACATCAGCCCTTTTAAGGCCAAACACACTCCGTTAACCACCCGAAATACACCCGAGGCCCCCGGGACTTTAACAAATCCTACCAACACACCCAATAACATCATTCAAACTTAGTCGAGCCTTTGAAACACCAAAAACAACGCAAAAACACCAAAATCACATCAAATTCAAGCTTATGAACTTTGAAATTTCTAAATTTCACCAACGATGTCAATACCATCCAAAACACCTCCGCTTGACCTGAAAATTTGCACATATCCAAAATGACATTATGAACCTTCTCCAACTTCCGGAATTCCATTCCGACTCCGATAACCTATTTTCCACTGCCGATTGAAAATCGCCAAAAACTAACTTTCGCCAATTCAAGCCCAATTCTACACTGGACATCAAAAATCTCATTCCGAACACATTCCTAAGTCCCAAATCACCTAACGAAGCTATCAGAACCATAAAATCTACATTCCGAGGTCGTGTACCAATAAGTCAACTTCCGGTTGACCTTTCCCACTATTGAACCAAGTTAAGAGACTAAGTGTCTTATTTTTCTCCAAAAGTTGCTCCGAACCTGAGCCAACCAATCTAACACAACATAATGAAGATGAACCACATATAATGAAGCAGAAATAGGGGAAACGAGGCTAAACTCTAGGAACGACCGACCGGGTTGTTACAGCCCCGAACTTGGGGGGCGAGATCGGCACCCTGTGCCTCACTTATTCTTGCGTACAAACTTGCGAGTAAGGGAATCTGAACATACAATGTCATTCTTTGGCCATAGGTCACATTGCAAGACAATTGCTAATGCTGACTAAATATCAATATAAAGCTGGGCTGGCAAGGCTGTCATAACTACTACAGCTAGAAAACCAACGAAATATACATAAAAGGACTACATGCCCAACATACTGTATTAACTGATATGATATGTCTACAAGCCTCTACTGATGGATGTACTGTGATCAGAATACAGCCCCGACCTACTCATGACATATATACATATATATACAAGATGTACATAAAGATCTACACCCGGCAACTCCGAAAGGCATGTAGTTTACCGATCAAGATGAACTTGGGAAACACCCTAATGAGGAGGTCCACCAGTCTGTCTGTCTGAACCTGCACCCATGAAATGCAGCGCCCCCAAAAAATGGACGTCAGTACGAAATAGTGTACCGAGTATGTAAGGCAATATACTGAGAGTTGATACTGGACTAATAATATAATAACTGAAAGTAACTGGGAGTCAAAGATAATTTGAAGATATGCTCTCCTGCTGATACTGATTCAACTCTCTCAATATAGTAAGTAAAATAGATGTTCGACCTTATAAGGCTCGGTATATATAAATTCTCTGGCGTAGTAGGCTCTCTCATAGGCGCTCGGCCATACTAGGCTCTGTATCTCGACCATGCTGGGGTCACTCATAGGTGCTCTCCCACAGTAGGCTCGATATATAACTTACCTTATGATCAGAGGTTTCCCAATAGAGGCCTGCCCATTGATTATAACTCGATGGTAGTGAAAATACTGTAATACTGTAAATATAGTCTCTCTGCTCTCTTGACTGGAAGAAGACAATACTCAATTAAAAAAAAGTCTCGATAAGGGAGAATACTATAACTTAGGAGACTATGGTAATGTATATAAATTAAGGAGTATGAACTTCTTTTTATGCCTCGTTATCAAACATATGTAATTATGAGATCATGCCATAATGAAGGAAAGGTTTAGTGTTAACATACCTGAGACGATTCTCTATACAATCCTTCCAACCCACGTTAATTGCAACAACATGTAACAGAAGATCAAAGAAGGGGAAAGTTCATATGATATTCTTGAGAAAGATGCAACGAACTCCCTTAGAATCGCAAAATCCCGTTGCTATTACCTTATAAAATCTTGCATGGATTTTTTTTAGCTTCATCCATAACTTAGGAAATATAAGCATTCATCTTTAAAGCTTATGAACAAGATTAATGAGTAGGAAATGGAACGTTTGCTACTATATGCAAGGATTATGACCGTGACATTGTAGTCTTTGTTGATAACATTCTTTAGCCAAATGACATAAAGACCTTATCTCTTAAAAAGTTGCCATCTTGAAAATTCATTCAAGAGTCACCTAATGGCTCTTTTTATGGCTGCCACGTTGGGGATCATTTCCCACTCAATGATTATCCACTTAATCCCTTAATTAATTTTTTAATCCCTTATTAACCAATAATTACCTGATTATCCACATAATTATGAATTATTTCAAATTACTTAAAATACTACTCACTTTTAATATACTTTGTACACCTTACTATTATGGTCATGTGGTTCCGTGTATTGCACTAGTCCATAAATACGGGGTATTATAGCTTGGAACGTATTTTACCCCAAAATGTCAAATTTCGAGGAAATTTATTTCTTTGATTCACTCACCCTCTCACCTTCACGAATTTACCCATCACTTGTTTGAAATAGTATAATGCTTATAATCTCAAAATAATCCCATTCCTGAACTTACGTTGATTCATTTCCGAGCTTATATCAATTTACTTATGGTGTACTTCCATGTACGAAAACATGGGGTGTAACATCATTCCCTGTCATGACCCAAATTTCCCACCGCCGAGACCGTGATGGAACCTAACATTGAACCCACTAGGCAATCCAACGTTAATGTTTATTTACTTTATTCATTTATTTTAACAGATAACAGGTGATGTGCAAATCAACGGAAATAAAAGTGTAAAACAAAATAAAGTCTAACAACTCGTTTATATGGGTAAGGACCCGTAAAATTTTCTCGTTTAAAAATAATGCCGAACGAGTCCTCGAGTTGTTTTATTGTGGGAATATTTCAAACAGACCTAAATTGGGTAAAAAGTACCCCGAGACTTAAAGAATATATTTTTCCAGAAAGTAGGTATTATGCGACGCACTATGCGATCGCACAACGTGTATGCGGACCGCATAATGGTTGCATACCTGGGCAGATTACTGCCCCATTTGAAGTCAACCATGCGATCGCATAACGTGTATGCAAACCTAGGCAGTGTGTTCTGGATTTTTGGCCCATCTTGGGGGCCATTATGCGGTCAGATCTGCGAACCGCATGTTAGGAATGCGATCGCATTCCTGACCGCATTCTTATGTCGGACCCTGTTTTGCTTAATTTTTAAAACCCGACCCCAGTTCATTAATATACCCCTCCCCTTCATTTTAACAATTTTTCTGAGATATTAGAGAGAGGAAGAGTGGGTTCTAGAGAGAGAAAGTCCCAAGTTAATCAAATTGGTCTTCCTTCATTACTCAAGCTTGGAACTAATCAAGTAGAACATAAATTTTTTCACTCTAAGAGGTAAGCTTCCACCCCATTCTCAATTCAATAGAAACTTAACTTCTACTCCACTTTTTTTCTTTTCAGGCTAAATTGTTGGGACGGACTTTTGATAGGGATTCAAGCTTGCGAAATGCCTTATTTGTCTTTTGTTCTTTGGCCTTTACTTTCCCCCTCCCCCCTCTTTCTTAGAATTCAACAATTTCCTGACCAAAGTCTTACCCTTTCTTTCCCTTTCGACTGGCATTATCACACCGCCATCACCAGATTCAATAGCTGCTCCTAGCCCGATTCCAAGACCTGACCAGGTTTGAAAGTTCAAGCAGCCTTGATCAACTATAGGAAAGTACCAGTTTTCCACAGTGACAAGGACTTCGCGCGAAAGCATTGATTTCCGGTCTCATGGTGGCAAAGAAAAAGAAAGAGGAAGCGCTCTTGTTCTTGTTGCGCGGACCCCACAATAAAGAAAGATGGAAGACAAGAAGCTCAGTAGCAAGGCCGTCTCATAGTCACCACTTGTCTGTCGTTTCNCTCTAAGGAGAGGAGCTCCGCCCCTACTTCAATTAAAGCTCGCCCCCTCTTTTTTCCCTCTAAAGCCCCTCGCTCCACTTAACCCTAAATTTCCAGATTTTGTTAAATAAAACATGGGTAGGATAGTTCATAAAGAGGGGGTTAAGAATCTTGCATGCATGTACCAAAAATTACCATAATCTAGTAAGGGAAAATAGGTTGGGGTAACCTTTCACTAAAAAGGGTTATTTAATCTAAAAGAACACCTAGTGCTTGGTAGAAAGCTCAAATGAGTTAAAGACATGTTCTTGATTCCTAATTCTACGTTTAAATGTGCCATGTTGTGAATTAGATCAAAGTTGCTAGAAGGTCCGGTGATTTGAGAGAGAAATTAAGGAAAGATCTCGATACGAGGTATGTATGGCTAACTTTAACCTTTGTAGAATCCTCTTGTTGGGTCCGAGTATTCGGTATGTGTACCTTGTTTGTAAATATGCGAATCGATTGTTCAAACGTGTTTGCTATTCTCTGATTATCCTAGTTGATTGACATGCTACCGTGATACATGAGGTTGTGAAATGTGTTTGATGTGCCTATCTCATTCTGTGCAAAGCTCGTAGATGCTAAAGGGTATTGATATGAAAGGATGTGCAATGAACGAAAGAATTGATAATGTGCTCAAATGTAGGAATGTGTAAAATAGTTAAAAGCCGTACGTGGAAAGTAATGAAAAAGAGTATTGTGAAATGATGTAACTGAATTTGGGCGATTCGGCAACACCGTGTTCATGAAATTACTACTTGATAAGAGCTATGGTGCCTTGGGCCCAAATAAATAAGTTGTTGATATGAAATTGTATTCCTTGAAATGATGATTCTTGTGATGAAATTGTTTGTGATTGTTGTTGTGAATTTAAATGGTCAGGCAGGGTCAGGTTGCGCGCCGCAACACGAAGTAATAAGGTTGATGGGTTTTGGTGATAAGGGTGGCCAAGGTAATAAGGGTCGCCGAGGTAATAAGGATGGAATGTGATCGTTATCACTACTCAAATGAAAACCTATGAGCTCTTGAATATGATGATGTTGAAAGGGAAAATGAGAGATTGTGAAACTTGTTTGATATTTGTTGATTCCTTCCACGTGCATTGATTAATTGGTTCTATTGATGTTCCTTAATTATGTATTGTGTTATTGTACTTGGGATAAAGTTTGTTTATACATACTAGTGCTATTCCACAGTACTAACGTCCCTTTTGCCGAGGGCACTACATCTTTTATATGGATGTAGGTGGGTCCATAGCAGGTTGCTCAGCTCGCCGTTAGTGGTGCCTTCTCCTCATCCTTTTTCAGCTGTACTGGTGAGCCCCACTTCCTCTCAGGGCCATGTGTAGTTCATGGCCTTGTTTCCGGCAAGTATTGTATAAACTCCTAGTACTCTTAGAGGCTCCGTAGACACTTTGTGGGTGTATATATATATTTTGGGTAGTGGTTGTATGCATTCGTAATCGTGGTCCGTATCGGGAAGTGTTGTATCTAATATGCATGAATTAGGAAATCTAGTACAATAATTTAACATGAGGAAAAATTTGAATTATTGTGGTAATCACGCACTTCTAAGCTTATCTCACTATTTCACCTAAATAATGTATGTTATAAACACGGGGAAACGCGTTGGGTGAAACAGGCAAATCAGGTTCGCTTGACTGGGGTCATCCGGTCGAGTGCCAGTCGCGTCCCTCGATTTTGGGGCGTGACAAACTTGGTATTAGAGCCTAAGGTTTTAAAGGTGTCATAGGATGTCTCGGAGCCGTGTCTAGTAGAGCCCTTCTTATCGATGTGTTGTCGACCACATCTATAATCTGGGGGCTACATGGACATTTAGGAAACACCATTTTTATTGTTATCTATATCGTGCGGTGAAGTGGAAATTGAGAATATTCTTGCCTAACTCGTGCTCTGTTCCAAAATTTTCAGTGATGGCACCAAGGAAGAGAGCTCGACTCGGCCTAGAGGCCAATGCTGCCCTAAGTGCGGCCGTAAATTCTTTACCCGATGTTGCGGGTGAGAGCGAATCTCCGACCTTGAATCCATCTGGCCTATCTGTTCTAGATCAGAGTGTTCCTATTCCTGCTGCGGTGGAGGGTGCTACAACCCCTCCCGCCGATATTCTTGATCCTTCTTTGGTTCTAGCTCCAGGTCCCGGTACTTCCGATGGGGACCTCAGGGGAGCTATTCATATGTTGACCCAGTTAGTGGCTGCTTAGGCCCAAATATCTCATGCTTCCCCTGCATCCCCTAGCGGATAGGGAGATTCCGCCAGTTCCAGAGTCAACCAGTTTTTGCAGTTGGCCCCTCCAGAGTTCTCAGGTATTGATCCAGAGGCCGAACCGCAGGACTTTCTAGATGAAATGTACAAGACACTTCGGGTTATGAAGGCCACAGAGACAGAGGGTGTTGAGTTAGCATCTTACATGTTGAGGGGAGAAGCGTATTCCTAGTTTGAGATGTGGGAGGATTCCCGTGGGGAGGGAAGTCCTCCAACAAGATGGGATGAGTTTGTTGATGCTTTTATGGATCACTTCTTGCCTGCCGAGACTATGGAAGCCCGTGCTACGGAGTTTGAGGTTCTCAAGCAGGGTAATATGAGTGTGTGGGAGTACCACATGGAGTTCGTGAGGTTGTCCAATTATTCTCCTCAGTTGGTATCGACTATGGAGGCTAGAGTTCGACGGTTTGTTCAGGGCCTCAGTCCTTTGGTTGTGGATGAAGCTGCTACAGCTGCCTTGCACTCAGACCTAAATTATGGTAAGATAGTGGGATTCGCCCAGGACACAGAGGCTAGAAAATTGAAGATAAGGTCGGAGAGGGAGAGTATTAGCCGGGCCCGGTCAGCGGGCCACTCAGGGAGTTCAGTTGGAGGAGGGAGGACAGTTCAGGGGAGAGGGCCATCAGAGCCATCCCAGTCTTATGCTTAGTCCTCATCCAGTGCGCCGCCATCAGTGCCCCGTTATGAGCAGAGCAGTCACTGGTGGCCAAGATCAAGTAGCAGGAGACCCCATCAGTCCGGTCGTCCAGGAGAGAGGTTCCAGCAGGAGAGGAGGGCTCTGTGCCCTAAGTGTGGGAGGTTCCATACCGAGTCTTGTTACCTAGATATACCCATTTGCAACGGGTGTGGGGTGAGAGGTCATATTCAGCGGGATTGTCGTGCACCCAGTCAGGGCATGGGTAGTGGTTTTGCTCAGCCGTCCAGTTCTTCAGTCGCCGCATCTTAAGTACGTCCTCCAGCTCCAGCTGGGCGTGGTGTAGTTAGAGGTGGGGCTCGTGGTAGAGGTGGACCCAGCCGGTTCTATGCTTTGAGTGGTCGCCAGAGTGTAGAGGTTTCCCCAGATGTTGTTACAGGTATTCTGACTGTCCAATCCCTTGATTGTTATGCTCTTATTGATCTGGGGTCCTCCCTGTCCTATGTTACCCCATTTATTGCTTCAAGTTTTGGGATAGAACCCGAACAGCTTCATGACCCGTTCTCTGTGTCGACTCCAGTTGGTGATTTCATTACAGCCACACGAGTCTATAGGAATTGTGTTGTCACGGCGTGTGGTCAAGATACCACGGCCGATCTTATCGAACTTGGGATGGTAGATTTTGATGTTATCATGAGGATGGATTGGATTTACTCGTGCTTTGCTAAACTCGACTACCGAACAAGAATTATGCGACTAGAGTTTCCTAGTGAGTCATTTATTGAGTGGAAAGGGAGTGGTGTGGTGCCGAAGGGTAGGTTTATTTCCTACCTTAAGGCCTCGAAGATGATTAGAAAGGGGTGTGTTTATCACTTGGTCCGGGTTGCGGACACCACTTCAGAAGTATCTTCCCCCGAGTCCGTTCCAGTCGTGAATGACTTTCTTGAAGTGTTTCCGGAAGACTTACAGGGATTCCGCCAGATAGAGAGATCGATTTCGGGATTGATGTACTGCCAGATACGCAGCCAATATCTATTCCACCATATAGAATGGTGCCAGCAGAGTTGAGGGAGCTAAAGGAGCAGTTGAAAGACTTATTAGAGAAGGGGTTCATTCGGCCACGTGTGTCACTGTGGGGCACTCTAGTTCTTCTCTTCAGGAAGAAGGATGGGTTGCTTCGGATGTGTATTGGTTATCGGCATCTAAACAAAGTCACTATAAAAAACAAGTATCCACTGCCTCGAATAGATGATTTGTTCGACCAATTGTAGGGTGCGAGATTCTTCTCCAAAATTGATTTACGATCGGGATATCACCAGTTGAAGATCAAAGAGCAGGATATTCCTAAGACCGCCCTCAGAACTCATTATGGCCATTTTGAATTTTTGGTAATGTCCTTTGGACTGACCAATGCTCCAGCGGATTTCATGGATCTTATGAATCGGGTTTTCAAACCGTTTATGACTCCTTCGTGATTGTTTTTATTGATGACATCCTTGTCTACTCACGCAGTCGGGAGGATCATGCTAATTACCTCAGGGCAGTTCTGCAGACTCTTCACCACCACCAATTGTATGCCAAGTTTTCAAAATGTGAATTTTGGTTGGGGTCAGTCACATTTTTGGGTCATGTTGTTTCTAGAGAAGGGATTAAGGTTGACCCCCAGAAGATCACAACGGTGAAGGATTGGCCTAGACCGACGACCCCGACAGTGATTCACAGTTTCTTGGGTCTAGCCGGGTATTATTGGAGGTTTGTGGAGGGGTTATCTACTCTCGCCTCCCCATTGACTAAATTGACGCAGAAGGCAACTAAGTTCCAATGGTCCGATACTTGTGAGAAGAGCTTTTAGGAATTGAAATCAAGATTGACTTCAGCACCGGTGTTAACTTTGCCAGAAGGCATGGAGGGATTTATGGTTTATTGCGATGCTTAAAGGGTTGGTTTGGGATGTGTGTTGATGCAGCACGGGAAAGTTATAGCCTATGCTTCCAGGCAACTCAAGAATCACGAGAAGAATTATCCGACACATGATTTAGAACTGGCGGCAGTTGTGTTTGCATTAAAAATTTGGCGGCATTATTTGTATGGGGTCCATGTGGACGTGTTCTCAGACCACAAGAGTCTCCAATATTTGCTCAGGCAGAATGAGTTAAACTTAAGGCAGTGGCGATGGTTAGAATTGCTTAAGGATTATGATATGAACATTATGTACCATCCAGGGAAAGAAAATATAGTGGCCGACGCTCTCAGTCGAAAGTCTATGGGTAGTCTGGCTCATTTAGAGGAAGACCAGAGGCCATTGGCTCGGGAGGTTCGTCAATTGGCTAGTCTAGGGGTCTGTCTCTCGACCTCAGACAAGGGGAAAGTCATGGTGCATAACGGGGCAGAATCATCACTTGTAGCGAAAGTCAAGGAGAAGCAATTTATTGATCCATCATTGGTGCAGTTGAAGGAGGTAGTTTTGAATAGCAAGATTTCGGCATTTTCGCTCGGGAGCGATGATGGTGTTTTGCGGTGCCAGGGAAGGTTATGTGTTCCCGATGTGGATAATCTTTGGGAGAGGGTGATGGCGGAAGCTCACAATTCCAGGTATTCCGTGCACCCAGGTTCTACAAAAACGTATCAAGATCTCCAGGAAATTTATTGGTAGGGCGGTATGAAAAGAGGTGTGGCGGACTTTGTATCTAAATGTCTGAATTGTCAGTAGGTGAAGGCCGAGCATCAGAGGCCTGGTGGTCTAACTCAGCTTGTGCAAATTCCAATGTGGAATTGGGAAATGATCATCATGGATTTAGTGGTAGGGTTACCTCGCACTCAGTGTAAGTTCGACTCGATTTGGGTGATAGTGGATCGACTCACGAATCAGCTCACTTCTTGCCGGTCAAGTCCACCGATACTGCAGAACAGTACGCTCAGTTGTATACCAAGGAAATAGTCAAGCTTCATGGTACTCCAGTTTCTATTATTTCAGACCGAGGAGCCCAGTTCACAGCCAATTTTTGGAGGAAATTTCAGCAAGGTTTGGGTACTCAGGTAAATCTTAGCACAACTTTCCACCTATAGACTGATGGTCAGGCAGAGCAGACTATTCAGACGCTTGAAGATATGTTACGGTCTTGTGTATTGGACTTCAAGGGTAGTTGGGATGATCATTTACCGCTTATCGAACTTGCTTACAATAATAGTTTTCACGCTAGTATTCAGATGGCCCCATTTGAGGCGTTGTACGGAAGGAGGTGTAGATCTCCGATTGGGTGGTTCGAGGTTGGTGAAGCAGAATTGTTAGGGCCAGATCTTGTGCACCAGGCATTGGAAAAAGTCAGAGTTATCCGGGAGAGGATGAAAACCGCTCAGAGCCGTCAAAAATCCTACGCGGACGTTCGTCGAAGACAATTGGAATTCCAAGTTGATGATTGGGTATTCTTGAAGGTATCTCCCATGAAGTAAGTGATGCGGTTTGGAAAGAAGGGGAAATTGAGCCCAAGGTATGTCGGGCCTTATCGGATTGCTCAAAGGATAGGACAAATGGCTTATAGGTTGGAATTACCCCGTGAGTTGTCATTAGTACACCCGGTGTTCCACGTGTCCATGTTTAAGAAAGTGGTTGGCGATCCATCAGCCATCGTGCCAATTGAGACCATTGAGGTTAATGAAGAATTATCATATGAAGAGGTTCCAGTTGCTATTCTTGATAGACAAGTTCGTAGATTGAGGAACAAAGAAATTGCTTCAGTTAAAGTATTATGGCGAAGCCAGTGCGTTGAGGAAGCCACGTGGGAGGCGGAAAATGAGATGAAATAAAGATATCCCTACTTGTTTGAATAAGTATAGTAGTGATGTCAGAACCCTCTTCTCTAAGCAAATTATACTTTACGTTCGGTTCTGTACAAAAGCACCCCATCTTCCCCTAATTGCCTTATTGCCGTAACTTCCCAACGTGTGCTAAAACCGAACTCGCTGTTCTATTTGGGGTAGTGTGCAGCCCTTGAGGTAAGTGAACGTTTTGTGGAACATATGTGCTAGGCAAGTGATTAATGGTAGAATAGGTTGGTAATAATTAATTGAAATGAATATAGTATGTTGAGGTGATTGGGTTGTATGGGACTCATTAAAACGACCAAGTTATGTGCAAAAATGTGAACCATGAGCAAATTTGTGGTATAAGAGGAAAGAACTATGTGTATTTGACAAAATGATAGAATATCTGCAAATTGTTGGAGTAACAACGTTGTGTGTGATTATTGGGTGATTAAAACTATGTAATGGTACTTGGAAATGTGTTTCGGGGGCTCTCTGACAGGTAGATAGGTCTAATTACAAAGGGAACTCTAGCGAAATTTTTCTGAAATATTGGAGTAAGTAAAAATCTGGAAGTTGCATATCATGCTTTCAAAATGAAATGATTTGCAAAACCCTCATTCGAGGACGAATGATTATTAAGGGGGAGAGGATGTAAGGACCCGTAAATTTTTCTTGTTTAAAAATAATGCCGAACGAGTCCCCGAGTTGTTTTATTGTGGGAATCTTTGAAGCAGACCTAAATTCAGTAAAAAGTACCCCGAGACTTAAAGAATATAATTTTTCAGAAAGTAGGTGTTATGCGACGCACTATGCGATCGCACAACGTGTATGCGGACCGCATAATGGCCGCATACCTGGGCAGATTACTGTTTCATTTGAAGTCAACCATGAGGTCCAGTATGCGATGGCATAACGTGTATGAAAACCGCACAATTGGTCACATACCTGGGCAGTGTGTTCTGGATTTTTGTCCCATCTTGGGGGCCATTATGCGGTCAGATCTATGAACCGCATGTTAGGAATGCGACCGCATTCTTGTCTCGGGCCTTACTTTTTCTAATTTTTAAAACCCGACCCCAGTTCATTAAAATACCCCTCCCCTTCATTTTAACCATTTTTCTGAGATATTAGAGAGGTGAAAGAGTGGGTTCTACAGAGAGAAAGTCCCAAGTTCATCAAATTTGTCTTGCTTCATCACTCAAGCTTGGAACTAATCAAGTAGAACACAAATTTCTTCACTCTAAGAGGTAAGCTTCCACCCCCATTAACCCTAAATTTCCAGATTTTGTTAAAATAAAACATGTGTAGGATAGTTCATAAAGAGGGGGTTAAGAATCTTGCATGCATGTACCCAAATTACCATAATCTAGTAAGGAAAAATAGGTTGGGGTAACCTTTCACTAAAAAGGGTTATTTAATCTAAAAGAACACCTAGTGCTTGGTAGAAAGCTCAAATGAGTTCAAGACATGTTCATGATTTCTAATTCTACGTTTAAATGTTCCGTATTGTGAATTAGATCAAAGGTGCTAGAAGGTCCGGTGATTTGAGATAGAAATTAAGGAAAGATCCCGATACGAGGTATGTATGGCTAACTTTAACCTTTGTAGAATCCTCTTGTTGGGTCCGAGTATTTTGTATGTGTACCTTGTTTGGAAATATGAGAATCGATTGTTCAAACGTGTTGAGACGTAAGATTTTACTCTCTGATTATCGTAGTTGATTGTCATGCTACTGTGCTACATGAGGGTGTGAAAGGTGTTTGATGCGCCTATCTCATTCTGTGCAAAGCTCGTAAATGCTAAAGGGTATTCATATGAAAGGATGTGTAATGAACAAAACATTGATAATGTGCTCAAATGTGGGAATGTGTAAAATAGTTAAAAGCCGTACGTGGAAAGTAATGAAAAAGAGTATTGTGAAACGATGTAACTGAATTTAGGCGATTATGGCAACACCGTTTTCATGAAATTACTACTTGATAAGAGCTATGATGCCTTGGGCCCAAATAAATAAATTGGTGATATGAACTTGTATTCCTTGAAATGATGATTCTTGTGATGAAATTGTTTGTGATTGTTGTTGTGAATTTAAATTGTCAGGCGGGGTCGGGTTGCGCGCTGCAACACGAAGTAATAAGGTTGATGGGTTGTGGTGATAAGGGTGGCCAAAGGTAATAAGGGTGGCCGAGGTAATAAGGATGGAATGTGATCGTTATTACTACTGAAATGAAAATCTATGAGCTCTTGAATATGATGATGTTGAAAGGGAAACATGAGAGATTGTGAAACTTGTTTGATTTTGGTTGCTTCCTTCCACGTGCATTGATTAATTGGTTCTATTGCTGTTCCTTAATTGTGTATTGTTTGATTGTACTTGGGATAAAGTTTGTTTATACATACATGTATTATTCCACAGTACTAATGTCCCTTTTGCCGGGGCGCTACATCCTTTATATGGATGTAGGTGGGTCCATAGCAGGTTGCTCAGCTTGCCGTTAGTGGTTCTTTCTCCTCATCCTTTTCAGTTGTAATGGTGAGCCCCATTTCCTCTCGGGGCCATGTGTAGTTCATGCCATCTCCTTTTTGAGTATGTTATGTATTGTAAGGTATAGCCGGGGCCTTGTTGCCGGCAAGTATTATATAAACTCCTAGTACTCTTAGAGGCTCCGTAGACATTATGTGGGTGTATATATATATTTTGGGCAGTGGTTGTATGCATTCGTAATCATGGTCCGTATCGGGAAGTGTTGTATCTAATATGCATGAATTGGGAAATCTAGTTCAATAATGTAACATGTGGAAAAATTGGACTTATTGTGGTAATCACGCACTTCTAAGATTATCTCAGTGTTTCACCTAAATAATTTATGTTATAAACACGGGGAGATGTGTTGGGTGGAAAAGGAAAATCAAGTTCGCTTGACTGGGGTCATCCGGTCGAGTGCCGGTCACGTCCCTCGATTTTGGGGCGTGACAATATGCCATTACGGACTTCATAATACTAAACCCAGAATTTGGTGTCACAACTTCATGGACTGTCTATGAATACTATATATAAAGGTCTGAACAAAATAAATACATCTGTCTTAGAATAAAGAAGAACAGAGTGGAAATAAAGTTGGAGGGGACGCCAAGGCCTACGGACGCCTGCAGAACTACCTCGGAATCCCCAAATGGACTGAAGGAAGCCTCCTCACTCTAAGGTCCGTAGGGTCCTGTACCGGGATCTGCAAAAAAGTGCAGAGTGTAGCGTTAGTACAACCGACCCCATGTACTGAGTAAGTGTCGAGCCTAACCTCGGCGAAGTAGTGACGAGGCTAGGACACAACAAACAAATAAAACTGTGCAGTTTAATCATGTACGAAACAAAACAATAATAATGACAAGAAATAAGCAACTAGTTACCAAATAAGGAAGGGGAAAACATGTTTAGGGGAGAGAGTATCAATTAATGGGAATAACGGGGTAAAGCGACAAATCAAATATCAACTTGAACTACAGAAAAAGTAACCAAAGAAAACAAGTGCACGACATCACCCTTCGTGCTGTTACTCTCATCCTCACCAAACAAAAAATAGAATGCACGGCATCGCCCTTCGTGCTTTTACTCTCATCCTCACCATAATTTCAATAGAAATGGAACGACATCACCCTTCGTGCTTTAAAATTCATAATATGGCACAACATCACCCTTCGTGCTTTTACGCTCGTCCTCACAATATCATACACGGCATCACCCTTCGTGCTTTAACACTCATGCTCACCATAAATCAAATAGAATGGCACAACATCACCATTCGTGCTTTAACACTCTTCCTCACCCAAACAAATCAATAACAACAATTCGGCAACGAAAATCAGCAGTACAATAATAATAAAAGCCATAACGTCCCGGCAAGGGAGCCAACAGTAGAATCAATATCATCCCGGCAAGGGAAACAACTATAACCAAACTTAGTTACTTAACTCCACGTAATAATTCTTAACTTGAACCAATACTCAAAAATGATCAATACCAAAGAAATACCACCAACATGGATAATCATCAAATCTAAACTCAAATAATGTTTGATGAAAAATCATATAAATCACAATATTCGACTCACGGGCATGCTTGAATGCAACTTATAGATACTCGTCACCACACCTATATGTTGCACATTACACTAACACGTAGGAAATAAGACACCATACCTATTCCCTCAAAATAAGGTTAAGCCAAACACTTACCTCGAATTCCCCGACCAAGCTCAAGCCTCAATTACCGCTTTCCCTTTAGTTTCGCCTCCGATTGAATTGTATCTAAACATAATTAGCTTAATAATATCAATAAGTGCTAAATAATTCAACACCAATGCTTAATTAT
The DNA here is from genome assembly GCA_005239525.1 of Nicotiana knightiana. Taxonomy (NCBI): domain Eukaryota; kingdom Viridiplantae; phylum Streptophyta; class Magnoliopsida; order Solanales; family Solanaceae; genus Nicotiana; species Nicotiana knightiana. The sequence continues at coordinate 352,493 of ML415219.1, forward strand.
GAGTTTTCTATCATTCTTCCCAAAATTTCAAAAATCGACCCCGAGCCCGCTTTGTCAAAACACGAGGTTCGGACCAAAACCCGATCACCCATTCGCCCACGAGCCCGAATATGTAATTATTTTCGGAATCTGACCCCAAAACGAGGTCTAAATTTCAATTATACAAAAAACTCTAACTCTACCCAAATCCCCAATTTTCTACCATTAAAACCCCAAAATGTTTTATGAAAGTTGATGAAAAACATTAGAAAGTTGAAAAAAATTAGTTAATGGACACTTACCTATGATTTGGGAAGAAAATCTCTTGGAAAAATCGCCCAAAGTCTTCTATTTTTGTGAGAATTAAAAAGAAAACGGCTGGAGCTTTGTTTTTTAAAAAACTTCACTGCCCGACCCTTGCACCTGCGGTGATTGGGTCGCACATGCGGTGGTTGGGTCGCACCTGCGCTCTCGCAAGTGCAGAAAATTGGTTGCACCTGCGGAAATGAACAGGCCCACTGGGGGCCGCACGTATGGGAAGCCATATGCATCTCCGGATTAACACCTGCGAAGCCAAATACCACACCAGCAGAAAGAATCGCACTTGTGGGATTCCGTTCGCACCTGCGGAAAAGGGCTCGCAGGTGCGGGCACACCAGAACTGGTGCACCAGCAGAGATTTTCCAATTCTAAACACCCCGAAACTCACCCCAGCCCTCGGGGCTCCAAACTAAACATGAACACAAACCCAAAACATCCTACGGACTAACTCGTGCGATCAAATGCAAAATAACATCTTAAACGACGAATTTAGCATCAAAATCAAAGATAAATCTCAAGAACTTTTATACTTTCAAATTTTACAACCACGGACCCCAATCACATCATATGACCTCCGTTCCTTACCAAATTTTACAAGAACAACTAAAATATCATATTAAACTTGTACCGGGATCCGGAACCAAAATATGGGACCGATACCATCAATTTAAAATATAATCAAATTTCAGAAACTCTTATAATTTCAGTAAAACAATTTCTTTCAAAAATTTATTTCTCGGGCTTAGGACCTCAGAATTCAATTCCGAGCATACGCCCAAGTCCCATATTTTCTTACGGACCCTCCGGGAGTGAGAAATCACGAGTCCGAGTCCGTTTACCCAAAATTTTGACTGAATCAACTTAAGTTCAATTTTAAAGGTGAAATTAGCATTTTTCTCAATTTTTCATATATAATCTTTCTGAATATACGCCCAGACTGTGCACGCAAAATGAGGTGAGATAAAAGAATATTTTCAAGGTCTTGGAACACAGTTTTGACTTATAAAATGAGAGATGAATTTTTGGGTCATCACATTCTCCACCTCTAAAACAAACGTTCGTCCTCGAACGAACATAGAAAATTAACTAAATCGGGAAAAATATGGGGATATCAGCTCTGCATATCAGACTCTGACTCCAGGTAACTACCTCGACAGGCTGACCTCTCCGGTGAACATGGATAGTTTTGACTTATAGCTGTATGAAGTCTATCCTGAATGATCTTAACCTTATCCAAGGCATCCTGCACTAAGTATGTACCCAACAACTGAGCCTTTCCTGTCTCAAACCACCCAATTGGAGACCGACATCGCCTACCATATAATTCCTCATAGGGAGCCATCTGAATGCTCGACTGATAGTTGTTGTTGTAGCAAAACTCAGCTAATGGTAAGAACTGATCCTAAGAACCTCCAAAGTCAATGACACAGGCTCGTAGCATATCCTCTAAAATCTGAATAGTACGCTAGGAATGTCCGTCCGTCTGAAAATGAAACATTGTGCTCCACTCAACTCTCGTGCACAACTCACGTTGAACTGCCCTCCAGAAATGCGAGGTAAACCGCGTACCTCGGTCAGAAATAATAGACACGGGCATGCCATGAAGACGAACAATCGCCCTAATGTAGATCTCTGCCAATCTCTCCGAAGAATAGGAAACTACCACAGGAATGAAATTGGCTGACTTGGTCAGCCTATCCATAATAACACATACTACATCGAACTTCCTCTAAGTCGTGGGAGCCCAACAACGAAATCCATGGTGATACGCTCCCACTTCCACTCAGGAATATCAATCTACTGAAGCAATCCACCAGGCCTCTGATGCTCATACTTTACCTGCTAACAATTCAAGCACCGAGCTACATATTCCAAAATATCCTTCTTCATCCTCCTCCACCAATAATGTCGCTGCAAATCTTGATGCATCTTTGCGGCGCCCGAATGTATGGAATACCGGGAACTATGGGCCTCCTATAATATCAACTCACGAAGTCCATCCATATTGGGCACACAAATATGTCCCTGCATCCATAAAACTCCATCGTCTCCAACTGTAACCTGCTTGGCACCACCATGCCGCACCGTGTCCCTAAGGACACACAAATGAGGATCATCATACTACCTGTAACGACCTGACCGATCGTTCCGTGAGATTAGCCCCCATTTCCCCCATTTCTACTTTATCATATGTTTCCTAGACTATTTATGTTGTGTTGGGTCGGTTGGTTCGGCTTCGGAGTGGTCGTGGTGAGAATTGAGACAGTCTCTTAAATTAGCTTAATAGTTGAAAAAGTCAATTGGGAGTTGACTTATTGGTAAACGACCTCGGAATACATATTTTAAGACTCGAATAGCTTCGTTAGGTTATTTGGGACTTAGGAGTGTGTTAGGAATGGAGTTTTGATGTGCGGTGTAGAATTAGGCTTGAATTGGCGAAAGTTAGTTTTTGGCGATTTTCGGTCGGCAGTGGAAAATAGGCTATCGGAGTGGGAATGGGATTCCGGAAGTTGGGGAAGGTTCGTAATGTCATTTTAGATATGTGTGAAAATTTTCAAGTTAACCGTATGTGTTTTGGTTGGTTTTGACATCATTGGCGAAATTTAGAAGTTTCAAAGTTTATAGGCTTGAATTTGATGTAATTTTGGTGTTTTTTTGTTTTTTCGGTGTTTCGAAGGCTCGACTAAGTTTCAATGAAGATATGGGGTGTGTTGGTAGGTGTGGTTGAGTTTCTGGGGGCCTCGGGTGAGTTTCGGGTGGTTAACAGATCAATTTTTATTTTGGAACTTGGCTGGTTTACGGGTTTTTCTATAGCAGAGTTTTGCTCTATGTGTTCGCGGAAGAGGGCTCGCATTCGCATAGAGTGTTTGGTGGAAGGGGGGCTAGTTGTCCAGTGCGTTTGCGGGCGAAGGGGTGCGAACGCAGAGTGTTGAGTAGGGTGGCCATCGCGAACGCGGGGGTGTGTGTGCGTTCGCGTAGAGTAGGGAGCACCTGAGGACCCCAGGCCCATTGGCCTGTGCGATCGCGTAGGAGACCATGTGTTCGCAAAGGCCTGGGGTGGTGGAGCACTGTGTTCGCATGGATTTTTCTGCATTCGCGTAGAGTAATAATTAGGGGCCTGTTGGTTTGTTCTATGCGAACGCTGTGAAGAAAAGTCTGGGCAGACAGTTTAAGTTCTAATTTCGGGGGTTCTTGGCCATAACTCATTTTGTCATTTGAGAGCTCAGGTAAAGGAGATTTTGGACGAGATTTTCAGTGGGATTCTTGTGGTATGTGTTATTCAACCATTTTTGGTTCAATTTCATGAATTTGTCTTGATTTTCACCATGCAATTTAAGGAATTAAGTAGAAAATTTGGGGAAAATGGGATGAAGAATTTGGAAATTCTTTTGTTGATTTGAGTGGGCAATTATGGTTTGATTTTGATGTTCTTGGTATGTACGGACTCGTGGGAGGATAGGGATTCTTGTCATGTAATTTTATCGGATTCCGAGACGTGGGCCCGGGGGCCAGATTTGGCAAATTTCGATAATTGTGTTAAAATTTATAACTTTCGATTGTGTTTTGTTCTGTTAGCGTGTATTGCTTATGTTAATCTGATTTTGGTTAGATTTGGAGCATTTGGGAGCCAATTCGAGGAGCAAGTGCATTGTGGAGTAGCTTTTGGGCTGTCTTGAGATAAGTAACGATAGTAGCTCTAAACTTGAGGTTATGACACCCCGTTATCTGTTATTGTGTTGATAAATGAGGTGACACACATGCTAGGTGACGAGCGTGGGAGCGTGGACCGATAGGGATTGTGACTTGGTCCATCCCGTAGCGACTATTAGGCCGCATATTCGATTTGAAACCTTATGATATCTTGTATTTTAGAAACTTATACTTATATATGGGCTGTGAGCCATGATTGGGGCCTTGTGCCGACCTGTTTAGACCCTCAGGGTTATTTTCCATGATTGCGGCCTTGTGCCGACCTGTTTAGACCCTCAGAGGTATTTTTACACTATTCCTACACTATCCTGATAGAACAATTGTGAACTTAGTCACGTTTTCGACTTGTTGTTATTTTCACTGTTATCATACTGATTTAAAAACACTGAAAAAATTTATTTTGGTCTGAGGCCCGTGAGTTGAGATGAATTGCCTAAGTGGCTCGTGAGGATGGCTATGGATTGGGCTGCACGCCGCAGCAATATATATATATGTGTTAGGCCGAGCGCCGAGTATGTGAGGGCAGTTATGAGTATATATGTAGTGAGGCCAAGAGCCGAGTATGTGAGTAACAGGGCAGTTATGGGTATATATATCTCATGAGGCTGAGGGCCGAGTATGAGAGGATAGTTATGGATCGGGCTACACGCCACAACAATATATACATTATATATGTGGACCAGGCTGCATGCCGCAACAATATATACTATATATATGTGGATCGGGCTGCACGCCATAATAATATATACATTGGATAGGGCTGCACGCTGCAGCAATATCGCGCTTGGGCTGACGGAGCCCCTCCAGGAGTCTGTACACCCCTAGTGAGCGTAGTCGAATATTATATGGATCGGGTTGCATGCCGCAGAGTATGTTGTATGGAGCGGGATGCACGCCGCATCATATGTTATATGGATCGGGCTGCACGCTGCAACAATATACATTATATATGGAGCGGGCTGCACGCCGCAGTAGTTGTTGTATGGTACCTGATGAGTGAGAGTGCTGAGTGTAAGCATTGACTTATGAGAGTAGAGTCACGAGTGACTGAGAGGCTTTCCCGAGAGGCTTTATTGTGAGTGATATTGTGCCCGAGGGGCTTATATTTTATGAAACTACTGTTTCTCACTCTTCTTTACACTGAGCCTATGATGATAAATGTTTGATAAATGTTTTTATATGAGATTTTTAAATTGAAACTGGAGTTTTATGAAATACTCGGAAATGTAAATTCCTGACTTGATTTACTTATTTCCATAGTCACTTATTATATGTATTTTCACGATTCATAAATGCTCGTCACTACACTAATGTTTTTAGATACTTTGGTTACTTACTGAGTTGGCGTACTCACGTTACTCCTTGCACCTTGTGTGCGGATTCAGGTACCGGGGCATAGCGATAGTTGAGCTACCCCATTTGGAGAATTGTTCGGAGATTGTGAGGTAGTTATTCGGCGTCCGCAACACTACTCTTTCTCCTTCCTATTCTATATTTGTACTTTACTTCTCAGACTTGTTATAGTAGATGATTTGTATTATACTGTATCACTTTTTAGATGCTCATGACAGTTGACTCCAAGTTTTGGGAAGGTGTATAATTTGTTCATCTCATTTTACTATTTTTAAATCTGCTAATTTTGGGAAATTATGAAATATATTGATAATCTGAAATAGTTGGCTATCCTAGATCCACTATAGGCGCCATCACAGCCAGTTGTGATTTGGGGTCGTGACACTACCGATCTTAAATACGATCAAATAATGAAGAACGAGCAAGTGTATAAGCTAGAACACGACCGGGCTCTGAAACATCCAATCTCATGAACCGATTTGCTAAAGCCCGAACATCCAAAGCAAGTGGTCTCTCCCCGACCGGAATATAAGCAAGGCTACCCATACTGGCTGACTTCCTAGTCAAAGCATCGGCAACCACATTGGCCTTCCCCGGATGATATAAGATGGTGATGTCATAGTCTTTCAACAGCTCCAACCATCTCCTCTTCCTCAAATTTAACTCCTTCTGCTTGAACAAATATTGCAAGCTCTTATGATCCGTGAACACCTCACATGACACGCCATATAGATAATGCCTCCAAATCTTTAGCGCGTGAACAGTGGCTGCTAGCTCCAAATCGTGAATTGGATAGTTTTTCCCGTGGATCTTCAACTGACGTGAAACATATGCAATAATCTTTCCATCCTGCATCAACACTGCACCAAGTCCAACACGAGATGCATCCCAATACACAGTATATGACCCTGAACCTGTGGGCAAAACCAACACTGGCGCCGTAGTCAAAGCTATCTTGAGCTTCTGGAAACTCCGAATCTCTGTAGCTGATGTTGGTCTAGGCCAAACCTTGACCGCTGAAATCTTCTTAGATCCACCTGAATACCTCTATTGATACAACATGACCCAAGGATGCAACTGAACTCAACCAAAACTCAAATTTTGAAAACATAGCATATAGCTGACTGTCCCACAAAGTCTGGAAAATGACTAGAAGATGCTGCTCATGCTCCTCCCTACTGCGGGAATAAATCAGAATATCATCAATGAAGACAATCACGAGGGAATCCAAATAAGTCCTGAACACTCGGTTCATCAAGTCTATGAAAGCTGCTGGAGCATTTGTCAACCTGAATGACATCACCAAGAGCTCATAATGCCCATACCGAGTGCGAAAAGTTGTCTTAGGGACATCGGATGCCCTAATCCTCAACTGATGGTAGCCAGATCTCAAATCAATCTTCGACAATACCTTGTCACCCTGAAGTTGATCGAACAAATCATCAATCCTCAGCAACAGATACTTATTCTTGATGGTAACCTTGTTGAACTGCCGATAATCTATGCACATCCTCATCGACCCATCTTTCTTCTTAACAAACAAGATCGGCGCACCCTAAGGCGATATAGTAGGCCTAATAAAGCCTTTGTCAAGCAAGTCCTGCAGTTGTTCTTTCAACTCCTTCAACTCTGGCGGGGCCATAGGATATGGCAGAATAGAAATGGGTTGAGTGCCCAGAGCCAAATTAATGCAAAAGTCAATATCCCTATCAAGTGACAGATCCGGCAGGTATGCAGGAAACACCTTTGGAAATTCATGGAAAATGGGCACAAAGTTCATAGAAGGAACCTTGGCACTAGAATCACGAACATAGGCTAAATAGGCCAAACACTCCTTCTAGACCCTGCGCGGAGCCTTAATATATGAGATAACCCTGCTAGAAGAATGACCAGGACTCCCTCTCCACTCCAGTCAAGGCAACCCCGGCAATGCTAAGGTCACGGTGTTAGCATGACAATCCAGTATGGCATGATAAGGCGACAACTAATCCATTCCCAAACTAACATCAAAGTCTACCATATCAAGGATTAGAAGGTCTACACGGGTCTCAAGACCACCAATAACCACTACACATGAACGGGAGACACGATCTACCACAATAGAATCACCCACCGATGTAGACACATATACAAGAGTACTTAGAGAATTACGAGGCATAACCAAATAAGGAGCAAAATAAGATGTGGACCCTGGATCAAATAAAACTGAAACATCCCTTCTGCAAACTGAAACCATACCTATGATAACCGCATCGGAGGCCTCGACCTCAGGTCTGGCTGGAATAGCATAACATCGGGGCTGGGCCCCACCAATCTGAACTACATCCCTGGGACGGCCTTCTGCTGGCTGACCTCTACCTCTAGTAGCTTGGCCTCCACCTCTAACAGCATGACCTCCACCTCTAACACCTCGACCCCCACCTCTGGCTGGCTGAGCGGGTGGTGGAAAACCTAGTGCGGGAACCATGGCACGAGAACCCTGGTGATGAGAACTGCTCGAGGCTCGAGGGAAAAATCTAGAAATGTGCCCCGGACCACCACATGTATAACAAGATCTCGGCTGCTAACACTGCTGGCCCTGAAACTGACCCTGACGACCTAAGTAACCACCCTGAAAACTCTAGAGAAGTGGAGCATTGATAGGAGCTGGTGGTGCACTGTAGGGCAACTGATCAGAATACTGCATGTGGGAACCACGACCACTTGGAGCACTGCGAGAAACCTGAAGTGCTGATGGAAATGGCCTAGGAGGATGGCCCCTACCAAAAGAATCCCTGCCTCCAGATGAGACACCACTGAACCGGCCAAAATGATGAGGTCTCTTGTCAGACCCCTGACCACTCCCCTGTGATAGAACCATCTTGACTCGTCTGGCCCCATTGGCTGCATCCTGAAAGGAAATATCACTACCTGCCTCCCTAGCCATCTGCAATATGGTCGGCTGAGCTAATCCCTCAATAAACCTCCTCACCCTCTCTCGGTCGGTGGGAAGTATCATAATATCATGACGGGCCAAGGTAATGAATATGGTCTCATACTGAGTGACGATCATAGAACCCTGCTGGAGACGCTCAGACTGCCTCCGATAATCCTCTCTCTGAGTGATAGGAAGAAACGTCTCCAACAAATCAGAGAAATGGGCCCAAGTCAAAGGCGGTGATCCAAATGGTCTAGCCACACAATAATCTCTCCACCAAGTCTTTGCGGGACATGACAGATGTAAAGTAGCAAAGTAGACTCCATTGGTCTCCACTATTCCCATGTTCCGTAGAACCTCGTGACAGTTATCCAAATAGTCCTAGGGATCCTCTGAAGATGCACCACTATAAGTAGTAGTAAAAATCTTGGTGAACCTATCTAACCTCCACAAAGCATCAGCAGACATAACTGCTCCATCACCGGTCTGAGCCACAACACCCGGCTGAACTCCCACAGTTGTCTGAGCTTTTGGGGTCTGAAACTGAGAAGCCATCTTCTCCAGAGTGCGAGTAGCGGGAGTATAGGCTCCTCCCCCAATCTGAAAGACGGCTGGTGCTGCAGGAAGCAAACCTGCCTGAGTGACACTCTCCATGAGGCCCACTAGATGGATCGGAGCATCCTGAAGTACCGGGGTAGCGATGAACCCCTCGGGAACCTGAGCTGGACCTACTGGAGCTTTCTAGGCAGGAACCTTATCAGCAAACTCCACCTGAGGCTCCGCCACTGGGGCTGCTGCTTTGGGCTGGGCTCTTCCCCTGCCTCTTCCCCTAGAACGGCCTCGTCCTCGTCCTCTTCCCTTTGCGGAGGATGCCACTAGGGGCTCAGGCTGCTGATCAGTGGATGAAGAAGTATGTGTTCTCGACATCTATGAGAGAATAGAGTAGAAATTCAGTTAGCATTCGGAATTCAGATCGCACGACAGACGTCTCCATACCGATCCCTCAGACACTACTAATCTTGTCCGTGAATTGTGAGACCTAAGCAACCTAGTGCTCTGATACCAACTTGTCACGACCTGACTTTCCCATAGTCGGGACCGTGATGGCGCCGAACATTGAACCCGCAAGGAAAGCCAACATTAATGTTTATTTACCTTATTCATTTATTTTTAACAGATAACATGTGATGTACAAATCATCGGAAATAAAAGTGCGAAATAAAACAAAGTCTAACAACTTGTTTATATGCCATTACGAAATCCATAATACTAAATCCAGAATTTGGTGTCAAAACTTCATGGACTCTCTACGAATACTACATATAAAGGTCTGAAAAAAAATACATATGTCTCAGAATAAAGAAGAACATAGTGGAAATAAAGTAGGACGGGATGCCAAGCCCTGCGGACGCCTGTAGGACTACCTCAGAATCTACAAATGGACTGAAGGCAGCCTCCTATCTCTAAGGTCCGTAGGGTCCTGTAACAGGATCTGCACAAAAGTGCAGAGTGTAGCATCGGTACAAGCGACCCCATGTACTGAGTAAGTGTTGAGCCTAACCTCGGCGAAGTAGTGACGAGGCTAAGACACGACAACCAAATAAACTTGTGCAGTTTAATCATGTACGAAACAAAACAATAATAATGACAAGAAATAAGAAACTAGATACCAAATAAGGAAGGGGAAAACATGCTGAGGGGAGAGAGTATCAATTAATGGGAATACAGGGTAAAGCAAAAAATCAAATATCAACTTGAACTACAGAAAAAGTAACACAAAGAAAACAAGAGCACGACATCACCCTTCATGCTTTTACTCTCATCCTCACCAAACAATAAATAAAATGCACGACATCATCCTTCGTGCTTTTACTCTCATCCTCACCATAATTCAATAGAAATGGCACGACATCTCTCTTCGTGCTTTTAAGTTCATAATATAGCATGGAATCACCCTTCGTGCTTTTACGCTCATCCTCACAATATAATACACGACATCACCCTTCGTGCTTTAACACTCATCCTCACCATAAATCAAACACAACAACATGACATCACCCTTCGTGCTTTAACACTCTTCCTCACCCAAACAAATCAATAACAACAATCCAGCAAGAAAAATCAACAGTACAATAATAATAAAAGTCATAATGTCCCGGCAAGGGAGCCAATAGTAGAATCAATATCATCTCGGCAAGGAAACAATTATAACCAATCTCACTTAGTTACTTAACTTCACGTAATAAACTTGAAACAATACTAAACAATGATCAATATCAAAGAAATACCACTAACATGGATAATCATCAAATTTAAACTCAAGTAATGTTTGATGAAAAATCACATAAATCACAATACTCGACTCACACGCATGCTTGATTCCAACGCATAGATACTCGTCACCACACCTATACGTCGCACATTACACTAACACGTAGAAAATAAGACACCATACCTAATCCCCCAAACTAAGGTTAAGCCAAACACTTACCTCGAATTCCACGACCAAACTCAAGCCTCAATTACCGCTTTCTCTTTAGAATTCGCCTCCGATTCAATTGTATCTAAACATAATTAGCTTAATAATATCAATAAGTACTAAATAATTCAACCCCAATGCTTAATTATGAGTTTTCTATCATTTTTCCCAAAAAGTCAAAAATCTACCCTGGGCCCGCTTGGTCAAAACACGAGGTTCGGACCAAAACCCGATCACCCATTCGCCCACGAGTCCGGATATGTAATTATTTTTGGAATCCGACCCCAAAACAAGGTCTAAATTCCAATTATACAAAAAGCCCTAACTCTACCCAAATCCCCAATTTTCTACCATTAAAACCCTAGAATAGTTTATGAAAAGTGATGAAAAACATTAGAAAGTTCAAAAACATTAGTTAATGGACACTTACCTATGATTTAAGAAGTAAATCTCTTGAGAAAATCGCCCTAAATCTTTTATTTTTGTGAGAATTAAAAAGAAAACGTCTGGAGCTTTGTTTTTAAAAAAAGTTCACTGCCCGACCCTCGCACATGCGGTGCTTGGGTCGTACCTGCGCTCTCGCAAATGCAAAAAATTGGTGGCAGCTGCGGAAATGAATAGGCCCACTGGAGGCCGCACCTGCGGGAAGCCGTCCACATCTGCAGATGAGCACCTGCGAAGCCAAATACCACACCTCCGGAAAGGGTTGCACCTGCAGGCTTCCGCTCGCACCTGCGGAAAAGGGTTCGCAGGTGCGGGCACCCCAGAACTGATGCACCAACAGAGATTTTCCAATTCTAAACACCCCGAAACCTAACCGAAAATCACCTGAGCCCTCGGGGCTCCAAATCAAACATGCACACAACACTAAAAATATCATATGGACTTACTCGTGCAAGCAAATCGCTAAAATAACATTTTAAACGACAAATTTAGCGTCAAAATCAAAGATAAATCTCAAGAACTTTTAAACTTTCAAATTTTACAACAACGGACCCGAATCACGTCATATGACCTTCGTTCCTTACCAAATTTTACAGGCACAACTCAAATATCATATTACACTTGTACCGGGCTCCGGAACCAAAATATGGGCCCGATACCATCAATTTCAAACATAACCAAATTTCCAAAAACTCTTATAATTTCAGTAAAATAATTTATTTCAAAATTTCATTTCTCGGGTTTAGGAACTCGGAATTCAATTCCGGGCATACGCCCAAGTCCCATATTATTCTACGAACCCTCCGGGACCGTCAAATCACGGGTCTGAGTTAGTTTACCCAAAATGTTAACCTAAGTCAACTTAAATTCAATTTAAAGGCAAAATTAGCATTTTTATCAGTTTTTCATATAAAAGCTTTCTGGATGTACGCCCGGACTGCGCATGCAAAACAAGGTGAGATAAAAGGAGGTTTTCAAGGCCTCGAAACACAGTTTTGACTTATAAAATGAGAGATGACTTTTTGGGTCATCACATTCCCTCCTTCGGAACATTCGTCCTCGAATGTTGACTGATGTACTTATCATTTTCATAACTTATGTCTTCCGAATACTCTAGTACTTCCCTTGCCATCTAGGCAACTACTCAGCAAATAACTCCAATGGACAGGGCATTCCCCCCTTTTGGCCTCTTTCTCACACCACGACTTATGGTCGGAATCCGTCCAATCTCGTAACTGTTTTTACCTTCTCCCACTCAGCATGTATGACTTTGACCTTGTAAATGGGCCTATGTGACTTTTCTCTCCTTTTTTCCTCCAGATTTTTAGCCAATCTCTAGGTCTCACTTTGTAAAGAGTCTATGGATATACTGAAGTTATTTGCTCGGTATTTTATTGAACTTACGAATATTGCTATATCTTATTTCATAGGTCCGTTTATCCATTTGTATGAATTTACTGCCATAACTCTTACTTTGATTTATCGCTATTGAGGTTTTCTATGTTCTTCTCATTGCTTCTTATCAGAAATGTATAAATCCATGTCCTTCAATCCTTCCTTATTATTGTTCATCTAAAGGATGGAATCCTTATCTCCTCTCATATGTTGGAAATTTATCCACCTATTGTTGATTCACCTCAATGTTGATCTAAAATCTACTACTGATAACTTGAAACCTTTTATGTAATCACTAGGACTCACATTGCATCGTGGATCCATTTGAACAGATTTTCCTGGTCCACCTAGGGGCGATACTATACTTCCATAACCATATGTCATAGTATCCACATGTAATTTTCATTACGTGGGTATTTTAATCCTGTGCAATTCATGAAATCCCCTTTTTATCTTCAAATCATTACTCAATCGGAGGCCCAAACGTCATCCTTATTTATCACAATTACACCCTCATTCTATTACTAGGGCAGTGTTCCATCTTTTCTAAATGCTACTAGTCTTAGACTCCTTTGAGTTCATTCAGGCTATACTGAGCTTTGTATTACTTTAGAGAAACCATCAGCTCTTCTTGTTTTCATGGGCTTAATCTCGAGGACTTATCCATTTTTGTCACCTTCTCATTATCCTTCTCCCATTTTTTTAGCCTTACTCATGTCTTCCTAACACTTTGTCGCTCTACTATACTTTAGCTTGCGACCTACACACGACCTACACATATATATTAATACTACTCGCAACCTTCCTTCAATTTGCTTGCACCATAGATTTCCTTGTGTTATTCCGGAACATCAAGCGAGACATCACATCGTCTCTATCTCTTCTTGACTCTCTCAACTAGACCTCTCGATGCCTAGAAACCATAAGATGGAAGATATACCATTGACGATGCCGCTTTCATTCCTAGATACTTAATCCCCATGCTTTTAGCCTTCTATCCAAAGTATGGACTATTCACAACCTTCTGCATTTGAGTATCTCGTACATTATTCACCTTTACCTTACTTAGCTTAAAAATCTCGCATCACATCTTTTATATCTTTCATGACCTCCCATTCACACATGTATAATTCAAATCCATAACATGAAGCCCTCTTATAATACTTTCACCCTCTGGTGTATACACAATCTGGTGGTAGCTCCATGTTGACTTTTTACGAGGATGGTACTCTTCTAACTGGCTCTATCGTAGGGCCGTTATAGAATATGATGGTTGTACTATCTCTCTTATTCCTCTGATATTAATAATGATACTTCAAGGTTCTCAATCACAATTTCTATAATTGTCTGGGTCAATAATTAGACTCTTGATTTACTTGGTTGATGTAACTCTTTAGTTTCCTCTTCCTTCTTATTAGCCTTTATGTAGGCTTATGATATCTTACGATCCGGGGCTCGTGGCATTTGATTATTACTGTAGCCTTTCATGGTCTCTATGGAATATCTATGATACAATATTTTTAACAATTCAATCCCTTGTCTATGACCTAGACTCAATTCTTTCTTTCAACATATATGTAACGACCCGACCGGTCGTTCCATGAGATTAGCCGCGTTTCCCCTGATTTATCTTGCTATGATCTAGCTAACCTAATTAGGATGTGTTGGGTCATTGGTTTGGGTTCGGGGTGGTCGTGGTAAGAACTGAGACACTTAGTCTCTTAAATTGTCTTAATAGTTCAAAAAGTCAACTAGGAGTTTACTTATTGGAAAAAAACCTCGGAATGTATATTTTATAGTTCAGATAGCTTTGTTAGTTTATTTGGGGCTTATGAGTGTGTTCGGAATGTGGTTTTGATGTTCGGAGTAGAAGTAGGCTTGAAGTGGCGAAATTGAGTTTTTGGCAATTTTCGGTCGGGAGTGGAAAATTAGCTATCGGGGTCGGAATTGAATTTCGAAGGTTGGAGCAGGTTCGTAGTGTCAATTTGGACGTGTGTGCATATTTTCAGGTCATTCGGACGTGTTTTGGTTGGTTTCGGCATTATTGGCGAAATTTAGAAATCTCAAAGTTCATAGGCTTGAATCCCATGTGATCTTGGTGTTTTAGTGTTGTTTTGGGTGTTTTGAAGGCTCGACTATGTTTGAATAAGGTTATGGAACTTGTTTGTGTTTTTGGTTGGGGTCCCGAGGGGCTTGGGATTATTTCAGATAGTCATCAGAAGGGTTTAAGTCGGAAAATGTAGCTGAAGGAGTTGCTGGTGCCATGCTTCTGGTGTGGCCACACCTGCGGAAGGGTAGCCGCAGGTGCGAGATTGGGGGAGCTGGTAAGGACAAGCAGAAGCGGAGGTTTGGGCCGCACCTGCGAGTCCGTAGATGTGGTAAGTGGAGCGCAAGTGCGGAATTTGGTCGGGCTGAAGGAAAGTCGCAGGTGCGAGACTTGGACCGCACCTACGAAGCCGCAGGTGCACGAATGGGCCTTAAGTGGATTTCTACAGGTGCTGAGAGAAGGCCGCAGATACGGATTCACTGTGCAGGAAGTATAAATACCTGCCTTCGCGAATTTTTGGCACTTTCATATTATTTGCATGCGGGTTGAGGCTTTTGGAAGCAAATTAAAGAGGGATTTCGAGGGTTTTCTGTGGAGGTATGTTTCTTGGACTAAAAACTCGATTCTATGTTGATATTTGACAGACTAGGATTGGAATATGTGGAATTTAATGGCATAAATTGGGGGCTTAGGGCTTGGGAAATGGAGACTTATAATTAAGGAATTTAGGGGTTAATTGTGGTCGGATTTTGATGCATTTTATATGAATAGACTTGGGAAAGGATAAGGATTCTTGTGATGCAATTGTTATAGAATTCCGAGAAGTGGGCCGGGGGGGGGGGGGGGGGGGGGCGGCGTTTGGCCAATTTTGGGAATTTTGCCTAATTTTGATAATTTTTGAATGGGTTTCGTATCCCTAGCATATTTTGATGATATTAAGCTGATTTTGATCTCGGAGCTTTTGGGAGTCGTTTCGAGAGGAAAGAGCATCGCGAATTAGTATTTGGGCCAGTTTGAGGTAAGTAATGACTCTAAATCTTGTCCTGAGGGTATGAAACCCCGGACATTGTATTTTCTCACTATTTTTGGAATGGCGCACATGTTGGATGACGAGTGTGTGGCGTGCACTAATTGGGGATTTGGACTTGGTCCTTCCCGTGGTAACTATTGAGTTGCATATTTACTTTTAAATCATATGTTAAATCATCTTTTCGAACTATTGTTATATTTGGGCTGTAAGCCATGTTTGGGGCCTTGTGCCGACCTGTTTAGACTCCTTGGGGGCTTTTACTGTTTTTTCCTCACTGTGTTGACTTATGATTTACACTCAGTCATATTATGTTTAACTGATTTTGAAACTCAGCCTTATTTACACTATTTTGAGATATAAAATATGTTTTTGGGTCGAGTACCTCAATTTACTGATAGCCCGAGGGGCTTTTCAAGAGTTTCTTACTAAGTGAGGTCGAGGGCCTAATTGTGAGGATATGATATGCCGCGAGGTGGCTTGATATTAGTACTTGGGCTTAAGGAGCCCCTCCGGAGTCTGTACACACCCCCAGTGAGCGCAAGTACCTACTGAGTGCGAGTGGCAAGTGACTAGTGACTGGGAGGCATGAGTGATAGTGAGGATGCCCGAGAGGCTGATACTGAGTGATTGTGAGGTATGTTGAGTGATGATTTTCCCGAGGGGCGATTTATGATACATGTTTTTGGCCCAAGGGGATATTTAAGATTTATTTCATTTTACACTAAACTCTTTGAGTATTTTTCTGTAATTGTTGGAAATCACAATTTTCAAAGAATTTTTACTGAATTGGCTTTTAAAGCATGTTGATTTAATGTATACACTGTTGGAAAGAAAGGTTGCTTATTGTGAATTGTTGATTTGATCCTATGTGTTTCTTACTGCTTAGACTTGATTTATTTTCATTACTACTGAGTTGGCGTACTCACACTACCCCTGCACCCATGTGTGCAGATACATGTGATGGTACCAAGCACTAGTTTTCTTCTCTCTTGTGGAGTCGGAGTTGGGACTTCGAGGTAGTTGTTTAGCATCCACATCGTCTCTTTTCCCATTTCTTGTTTTGTATTTAGTTCCTCGTTCCGAGTGTTGATGTATTATGACAGTAGGGTTATTTCGTACTACTCTAGATGCTCCATGTATTATGCAAAGAATTTTGTGATAATATATCGATATTATGTCAGTATATGATCGTTGGCTAGCCTAGTTCCATGTTAGGTGCCATCACGACCGGCTTAGGAGTTGGGGGCGTGACAGTATATGCTTCATGGATAATATTCTGAAATCTTTAGTGCGTTCACAACATAACTAACTCTGGATCATTGATCGAATAATTCCTTTTGTTCATTCTCAACTTTCTTTAAATGTAAGCAATTTTATTTTCCTGGTCGTTCTGCGGCTTATTGCATGTATACTTGGATTATATTAGTGCCCACACATATTGGAATTCCGTACAACCCATATAATCTTGAATATCACCTTTTGAATTTTTTTTCTTCTTCCCGTTAATAGATACGATAGGTTCCACTTTCTTATGGAGTACATACAATGTTGTTATGAGACTGTTGTTCCAAGAAAATATCTTCTTCAAGTTACTATGCTTAGGTTGAAGCCTTTTTCCTTTTTTTTCTCAGCTATTCTTTTGTTGTTTTACTCAGGGAAGACCCTTTGACTCTTGTAAAGCTGTGAGCTTATCACATCGTTAAAATTTTTGATGTTCTTCTTCGCCTATAATTATCCGTAGTTACTTACCTCCACGCCCTTGTGCTTGTACAATTTCTTCTAAACTGATACCTATACTGTCTTCCAAGTAGAAATTTCTTTTATTCCCATAATACTCATAGCAATATTTCACGTAATCTTTCTTGGGTTATTTCCTTTGTCTTAACTTATGTCTCGCACTGGCTCCTCATCTATTAATAACATCCTGGGTCGGAACCCTTACTTCCTCACCTTGGCGTCGTTCTTGCTTAATGTTCTGTAATCGTAGCATATTCTTAGGATTTGAATAAGTGCAATCTCATTCTTTTTTTTTTTTTTTTTTTGCATTCTTCCTTCTCCATTTCATAGTTACTAGAATCACTTAATTCTGACTTAATGTCACATCACTCCATATTTCCCCCTTTAGAGGAGAACTAAGATTTAGTGCTATGATGATCTACGTATAGATGTTTTACCTCTTCATCTTTAGCGTATTTTCACACCATCGATGACCCTTACTCACCTTGAGGTAATCCTTGTGCACCAAGGATAACGAAATTCCTTGCTTACGATGTTGACACCTAGTGTAACTGACACACACAGTTACATAAGCTTAACTTTTCTCTCATTGCTTGCTTTAGGGAAGCATCTACCTGAATGACCATTCTCTGAATTTGTCATGAATCTTCTTCTGTTGTCTAATCTATTATTGCCAGAACAAAATCTGAAATTCTCATAATGCCGACAATTATCAAATCACCCCGTCCCTAATTCATGTTTAGCTTATCTTGTTCACCAATCCATACTAGTTTCTCTTACTCTAAGGTCTAACTTTTCCTTTTGGTAATAGCGTTAGAGTTGCGAGCTTATTTCTCAAAATAAGGAGAAGTCTAGAGGCACCGGTTAGGAGGTGTGAGCGGTTGACTTTAGCAGGTACAAAAAGAGGCAGAGGGCGGCCTAATAAGTATTGGGGCGAGGTGATCAGGCATGACATGGCACGACTTCAGATTTCCAAGGACATGGCTCTTGATAGGAACATGTGGAGGTCGAGCATTGGGGTGGTAGGATAGGGGTAGTTGATAGTCTCCTCTCTTTGTACTGGGTAGTCTGATTAGAGTTTTGTTGCGGTTTGTTAGCGATCTATGTAGTGTTCACATTGTTGTTTTGCATAGTGTTGTGTTATTGTCCTTTCACTTATTCATTGTTGTCATTTTCTTTCTGGCATCTTTTGTTGTTATATGCCTTTTCTTTTATTTCTTTTATGAAATTATTGTCTCTCCTGTTGAGACGAGAGTCTCCCAGAAACACGCTCACTACCTTTTTTGGGGTAGGGGTAAGGTATGCGTACACTCTACTATCCCCAGACCCAACTAGTGAGATTTTACTGGGTATGTTATTGTTGTTGTATTCTTTTATTGTCTTCAGGTCTGTAACCTCTCGTCTCTTCCTTCACTTGACTATAGATTCTGTAATACTGTCATCTTTTGATCTATCGTTTGTCATCCATATATCACATCTTACTTATAATGCTTCCTTATATCTCTTCTTATTTCCCTGCTAATATTTCTGCCTATCCCTTTGTTTTGAAAACTTCAACAAAGACATTCTTTTGCTTTTAGCTCCCGTTGCTTCATTCATTGGCTCTTCGGCTTGCTCAACATTTTCACTCTACTAGGGACGGGACCCACACTAAGGTAGTATATATCCCTTCCAAGCTTTCAGTGCCTAACTTCTGAATTTTCTTGATCATGCTAGTCTTCAGATCTATTTGTAATGTTCTAGAGTGCATCATCTGGATGTCTCACAAGGAGGTCTATTAGTCTTGTAATATCCTTAGGAAATGTCAACTAACTCAAACAATCCATCAATAATTTTGGGTTACTCTAACCCCAGCCGGATCTTGATGTCCTTACCCTTCTCTTAAAACATATCTGTTTGCTCCAATAGGGCATGACTGAGATGGGTGTGGTTGGTTGTACATACATCTATTACTGCTGAAGGTAACTCAAAATTCTTATATCTCTCTTCCCGATTTGTAGATAATATTCATCCTTACTAACTGGGTACCTCGTACCATTTTTCACCTTGCTTATTGTACTTGTTGAAACTTGTACCTTTTGATTCTCTCGTTGCTTTTAACCACATGGCTGGATAGATATTCATGCCTTAGGGATTCTTATCAAGAAGCTTACACCTCTTAGTACACACATGATCTTCTGAAGACCTCACATTTACTCATCATAAGCATCATGCAGAATCGAGTTCCTCTAACTCAACTTTTCCATAGCCACATGCAATCTTTTACCAACCATTTTTCTTGATGTAGACATCATCGTATTAATAATATGACAGAGTTTAAGAAATTGAGCTCTTACAGCTGAGCTCTACCACACGATCTAGAGTAATAAGAAAGTGTGATAGTCCTAAATTCCCTGTAGCCTCCTACTTATAAGTATGGTGCACGTCACACCTATAAACTATACTCTACTAGATACGACTTGTAGATTCCCTAGGATAGAACTGCTCCGTTACCAGTTTTGTCACGTCCCGAACCTAGGGGGCGAGACTGGCACCCGGTGCCTCACCTATTCTTTCATACCAACTTGCGACTAAGGGACTTTGAACATGCAATGTCATGCTTTGGAAATGGGCCACATTGGAAGATAATTATTGTAACGACCCGGCCGGTCGTTCCGAGAATTTAATCCCGTTTTCCCCATTTTCTTCTTCATTCTTGTATGGTTCAGCTCTTTTATGCCGCGTTGGATTGATTGGTTCGGGTTCGGAGTGGTTATGGAGAGGAATGAGACACTTAGTCTCTTAAGTTGGTGATTTAGTTGGAAAAGTCAACCAGAAGTTGACTTATAGGAAAATGATCTTAGAATATGGTTTTTGTGGCTCAGATAGCTTCATTGGGTGATTTGGGACTTAGGAGTGTGTTCGAAATGTCATTCGGAGGTCAGGAGTAGATTTAGGCTTGAATTGGCGAAATTTGATTTTTGGCGATTTCCAGACGGCGGTAGAAAATTAGCTATCGGGGTCGGAATGGAATTCCGGAAGATGGGATAGGTTCGTATTGTTATTTGAGATGTGTGTGCAAACTTTCAGGTTATTCGGACGTGGTTTGAGTTGTTTCGGCATCGTTGGCGAATTTCGAATGTTTAGAAATCCTTAGGGTCAAATTATAGATTTATTTGGCATTTTGATTTTGTTTTGGGTGTTCCGAGTGTTCGACTAAGTTCGGGTGATCATATAGGACTTGGGGGTGCCATTGGATGAGGTCCTAAGGGCCTCGGGATGATTCGGATGGTTGGCAGATGAGATTTTTGGCATTAGAGTTTGCTGGTGTTTGTTGTTCGGTGATTCCGCAGATGCGGACGGGTGGCCGCAGGTGCGGGTAGGCCATCGCAGGTGCAGAAATGGGGGAGTGGGAAGGAACCGCAGAAGCTGAAGTTTGGGCCGCACCTGTGAGTCCACAGATGCGGTATGTGGAGCGCAAGTGCGGAAGTGGTCTGTTAAGTGGGAATTCGTAGGTGCACACCTAGGACCGTAGGTGCGAGGAAAAGGCTGCGGATGCAGTTTTCGCTGGGCAAAGGGTATAAATAGCTGCCTTTGCGAAACTTGGTCATTTATTCACCATTTATGTTCGGACTTAGAGCTTTTTGAGAGGATTTAAAGAGGGATTCGAGGGGAATCACCTGAAAGTAATGTTTTTGAACTCAATACTCGTAACTATGATGATTCCTAACTGATTAAGCATGAAATTAATGGGAAATAAGGAAGAAAATGTGGGGATTAGGGCTTGAAATTGGAGACTTTGATTCGAGTATTTGAGTGACCATTTATTGTCCGATTTTGACGTATTTGGTATGCATGTTTTCATGAGAGCATAGGATTCTAGTTTTTTGGTCCTTATCGGAATCCGAGTCTTGGGCCCGGGGATCGGGTTTGGCCAATTTCGGGATTTTTTTATGTACATCGATTATTTTCGAGTGGGCTTTGTTCCTTTGGTATATTTTCATGATGTGAATCTGTTTTTGAATAGATTCGAGGCGTGTTGAGGCCGAGTCGAGTGACAAGGGCATCACAGAGTAGTTTTTCATCTGGTTTGAGGTAAGTAATGATTGTAAATCTCGTCCTGAGGGTATGAAATCCCGGACTTCGCACTATATCACTATTTTGGAGTGGCGCTCATGCTAGATGACGAGTGTGTGGCTTATACCATTGGGGAATTGTGACTTGCTCCGTCCCGTAGCAACTATTAAGTCGCGTATTTGATTGTAAATCATATGATATTTCATGTTTAAAAGATTATTACTCTGTTTTGGGCTAACTGCCATATTTGGGCCTCGTGCCAACTATTTGGACCCCTTGGGGGCTTTTTACTTCTATTTCCTCACTATTTTGATTTGGAAGTTGCACTCAGTCATGATTTTACCTGATTACTGTTTAAAGTTTCATTACTTTATTTTGATGCACATAAAAGATGTTTTGGGACGAGTTCCCTATTCTTTTTATTGATCGCCCGAGTGGCTTTTCGAGAGGTTTCTGACTGAGTGAGGCTGAGAGCCTATGTTATGAAGATATTAATGTATCGAGCTATGGGCCGCAACATGTTACACTGTTTATGATATATGAGAGACCGAGAGCCTGAGTGATTATGCCACGAGGTGGCTTGTTATAGCGCTTGGGCTGTAGGAGCCCCTCCGGATTCTGTACATACCTCAGTGAGCGCGATACCTACTGAGTGCGAGTGCCGAGTGACGAATGATTGGGAGGCATGAGTGACAGTGAGGTTTCTCGAGGGGCTGATACCGAGTGATGGTGAGGCATGCTGAATGACTGATTTTGAGGGATGTTATGCCCAAGGGGCGATTTATGAAATACGTTTTTGCCCGAGAGGCTATTTATGATTTCTATCATTTCTATATAAGACAATCTTGATTTCTATGGAAACTGTTGTAAGGTACATTTTCAAAGGAATTTTACTGAAATCGACTTTCAAGTGTTACAAATTGTCGCATCTATGAGTTTTGAAAGAAGAATTGTATTTACTATGGATTGATGACTTGTTTATCTATTTCGTAGTTCTTAGAAAATATTTACTTCCATTACTACTGAGTTGGCATACTCAAATTACTCTCTGTACCTTGTGTGCAGATTCAGGTTCTAGATTGGAATGAGCCGCTAGCCTGTCCAGGTATTTTCGGAGATTTTTACAAGGTAGTTGCACGCGTCTGCAGCCCTGCTTTTCTCCTTCTTATTTCTGTAGTAGTTGCACTCCCTAGACTTATTTTATATTAGAGATATTGTGACATATTTATATATTTTCTTTAGATGCTCGTGACCTAGAGACTCCGTGATTTCGGGAAATGTTTAAACATTTGGCTTAGTATCTTGTGATTTAAAAATGATTAATTGAAATTGTTATGAATATCCTTTCGGAAGTGATATAAAACACGAGTTCTTTATGTTTTAAAATATAATTGGATGGCTTAGTACTTCGGTAGGCGCCATCACGGTCAGGGTAGTTTTAGGATCATGGCAAGTTGGTATCAGAGCATGGTTACATAGGACTCACCGGTCATGAGCAGGTTCAGTAGAGTCTTGCGGATCGGTACGAAGACGTATATACTTATCCTCGAGAGGCTGCAGAACCCTTAGGAAAAATCTCACTTTTCTTAAATTCTTGTTGTGCGAATCTATTCATTCTGGAAACTAAACTTCTATTGTTTCATTCTCCACAGATGGTGAGGGCGCGCACTACCGGACTGGGCGATCAGCCACAAGTGGGACCCATGAGGGGTCAAGGCCGCGGTCGAGGATGTGGTAGGGGTAGAGGTGAAGCCCACGCAGCTGCCGGGGCAGTACCCCTACACCCGCATGTTATTCCAGATCAGGTCCCAGCCACACATGTTCCAGTGGACTGGCTCAGGCACCAGTTGTGCCTATTGTTATTCCGGGTTTTCAGGAGACCTTGGCCCAGATACTAACCGCATGCACCAGTCTTGCCCAGGCGGTCACTGTTTCTACTTCAGCCGCTACTTCTCAGGCCGGGGGAGGCACTCAGACTCGAACTTCCTGTACACCTGAGTAGGCTATTCAGGGACTCCAGACACCGGAGGCAGTTCTAGCTCAGCCGGTTGCACCAACCCAGGATTTTGTGGTTCTAGCCATGGCTAACGACGAGCAGCGCAGATTAGAGAGATTTGGTAGACTTCGGCCTCTGAATTTCAGTAGTGTTGAGGGTGAGGATGCCTAGGGTTTCTTAGACAAGTGTTAGAGGATGCTTCGTACAGCAGGGATATTGGAGACTAGTGGGGTCTCGCTTACTACCTTCCAGTTCTCAGGAGCTGCATTAACTTGGCGTGAGGCTTATGAGAGGCGTAGGCCCGTTGGTGCAGCGCCCCTTACTTGGCAGCAATTTTCCACTCTCTTCTTAGAGAAGTATGTTCCACTGTCCCGCAGAGATGAGTTGCGCATGCAGTTTGAGCAACTGCATCTGGGTGATATGACGGTGTCACAATACGAGATAAGGTTTTCGGAGCTTGCCCGTCATACTATTTGGTTGGTCCCTACAGAGAGAGATAGGATCAGGAGATTCGTGGATGGCCCCGCATATCAACTTCGTATTCTTATGACCAGAGAGAGGGTATGGGGTGGTACATTTGAGCAAGTTGTTGATATTACCCAAGATATTGAATTAGTTTGTCGCCAGGAGCGAGATGAGAGGGAGGCCAAGAGGCCTCGAGGATCTAGTAGTTTTGGTGGTGTTCCTTCAGGGGGGACAATTCCTGCAAGGCAGAGGCCGTCCATTTAGGCAGGCTCTTCCAGCCCATCATTCAGTGCTCTTCTAGCCTAGAGTTCATATCAAGCACCATCGGTTCAGGACTCATCTATGCCTGATTTTTCTAGAGGTTATCCTGGTGCTAAGGATTCCCTTCAGTCTCCATCTCCAACACCGGGAAGTTATTTCAAGTGTGGAGAGTTTGGGGATATGTGGAGGCAGTGTCCTCATCGTTATGGTGGCCCGCCTTAGCAGAGGGGACAACCCTCGACTTCAGCCCTAGTTACTTCATCACTCGCCCTGCCAGTTAGGGGTGGGGGTCAGGAAACTAGAGGGCGCCCTAGAGGAGGAGGTCGATCAGGTGGAGGTCAGACCCGTTTTTATGCACTTCCAACCAGACCAGATGCTATGGCCTCAGATCAAGTGATTACAGGTATTGCTTTAGTTTCTCACCGAGATGCTTCGGTCTTATTTGATCATCGTTCCACGTATTCCTATGTTACGTCATATTTTTCCCATTTCCTGGATATGCCCCGTGAGTCCTTAGTTACATCTGTCCATGTGTCGACTCCGGTGGGCGATACTATTATTGTGGACCGAGTATATTGGTCGTGTGTGATATCTATTAAGGGTCTGGACACCCGAGTGGATCTGCTATTACTTAGCATGGTTGACTTTCATGTGATATTGGGCATCGATGGTCTATCTCGATGTCATGATGTTCTAGATTGCCACACTAAGACCGTCACCTTAGCGATGTCGGGATGCCCGAGAGTCGAGTGGAGTGGTTTTATTGAGTATGTGCCTAATAGGGTGATTTCATACTTGAAGTCCCAACATATGGTAGAGAAAGGATGTTTGACTTATTTTCCGTTTGTGAGGGATGTCAGTGCTGAGGCTCCCACTATTGATTTTGTTCCTGTGGTCAGTGATTATCCGGACGTGTTTCCTGCAGATCTGTCGGGCATGCCGCCCGATTGGGACATTGATTTTGGCATTGAGCTGGTGCCGGGCACTCAATCTATTTCTATCCCACCATATTGTATGACACCAGTGGAGTTGAAGGAATTGAAAGAGCAAGTTCAGGAGCTCCTAGATAAGGGGTTCATTCGGCCTAGTGTGTCACCTTGGGGTGCACCGGTGCTGTTTGTGAAGAAGAAGGATGGTTCCATGAGAATGTGTATTGACTACAAGCAACTGAACAAGGTTACAGTCAAGAATAAGTATCATTTACCTCGCATTGATGATTTATTTGACCAGCTTCAGGGAGCTAGGATGTTCTCTAAGATTGATTTGATATCCCGGTACCATCAGCTGAATATTCGGGATTCAGATATTTCCAAAACGGCATTCAGGACCCGTTATGGCCATTTTCAGTTTTTGGTGATGTCCTTTGGAGTGACCAATTCCCTAGCACTGTTCATGCACCTGATGAACAGTATATTTCAGCTACATTTGGACCCTTTCGTTATTGTGTTCATTGATGACATCCGGGTGTATTCTCGTAGCCATTAGGAGCATGTTTATAATTTGAGGGTTGTATTGTAGAGATTGAGGGAGGAGAAGTTTTATGCAAAGTTCTCCAAGTGTGAGTTTTGTCTTGGCTCAGTAGCTTTCTTGGGACACATGGTGTCCAACGAGGGTATCCATGTTGGTCGAAGAAGATAGAGGCGGTGCAGAGTTGGCCCAGACCATCTTCACTTACAGAGATTAGGAGCTTCCTTGGTTTTACGGGATATTATCATCACTTTGTGGAGGGGTTTTCTTCTATTGCTTCACCCTTGACCAAATTGACTCAGAAGGGTGCTCCGTTCAGGTGGTCCAACGAGTGTGAGGAGAGCTTCCAGAAGCTCAAGACGGCTTGGACCTCAGCTCCAGTGTTAGTATTGTCATCAACTTCAGGTTCTTATACCGTGTATTGTGGTGCCTCAAAGATAGGCATTGGTTGTCCTTTGATACAGGAGGGTAAGGTGATTGCCTACGCCTCACGCCCGTTGAAAACTCATGAGAAGAATTATTCGGTGTATGATCTCGATCTAGCAGCCATTGTTCATGCCTTGAAGATTTGGCGTCATTATTTGTATGGGGTTCACATGAGGTTTTTACTGATCATCGTAGCCTGTGGCATTTGTTTAGGTAGAAGGATCTAAACTTGCATCAGTGGATATGGTTGGAGCTTCTCAAGGACTATGATATGACGATTATATACCATCCGAGGAAGGCCAACATAATGGCTGATGCCTTGAGTCGCAGAGCAGAGAGTTTGGGGAGTCTAGCTTACCTTCCATCAGCAGATAGACCATTAGCACATGATGTTCAGGACTTAGCAAGCCAATTTGTGAGGTTGGACTTATCAGAGCCCCGCCGGGTTTTTTCTTTTGTAGCCTCCAGGTCTTTTCTTTATGACCGTATAAGGGAGCGCCAGTATAATGACCGACACTTGCTCATTCTTTGAGGATAGAGTCCGGCCAGGTGCTGTAAGGGATGTGGTTATCTGGTGATGATGGTGTTATAAGGATGCAGTGTCAGATATGTGTGCCTAATGTATACGGGCTTCGGGAGTTAATTCTTGAGAAGGCCCACAGCTCGCGGTATTCCATCCATCTGGGTGCCGCGAAGATGTATCAGGATCTAAAGCAACATTATTGGTGGAGGCAGATGAAAAAGGATATCGTTGGATTTGTAGCTCGGTGCCTCAACTGCCAGTAGGTCATGTATGAGAACCAGTGACCCGGTGGATTGAATCAGAGGTTGGTTATTCCTGAGTGGAAGTGGGAGCAAATCACCATGGACTTTGTAGTCGGGCTCCCACGTGCTTCGAGGAGATTCGATGCTATATGGGTTATTGTGGATCAGCTGACCAAGTCTGCTCACTCCATTCTTGTTGGTACTACTTATTCTTCGAAGCGGTTAGCTGAGATTATATCCGGGAAATTTTCGATTGCATGGTGTTCCGGTCTCCATCATTTCGGAAAGAGGTACACAGTTTACATCGCAGTTTTGGAGGGCCGTGAAGACGGAGTTGGGTACTCAGGTTGAGTTTAGCACAACTTTTCATCCTCAGACGGATGGGCAGTCTGAGCGCACTATACAGATTCTAGAGGACATGTTACGCGCTTTTGTTATTGATTTTGGGGGTTCGTGGGACCAGTTTCTGCGACTCGCGGAGTTTGCATATAATAATAGTTATCAGTCGAGTATTCAGATGGCTCCATATGAGGCTTTGTATGGGAGGAGGTGTAGATCTGTTGGTTGGTTTGAGTCAGGTGAGGCTAGAATCTTGGGTACGGATCTGATACAAGATGCTTTAGTTAAGGTGAAGTTGATTCAGGAGCGACTTCACACGGCGCATTATAGGTAGAAGAGTTATGCGGACCGGAAGGTCCGAGATGTATCTTTCATGGCTGGGGAGAGGTCCTGCTGAAGATGTCACCCATGAAGGGTGTTATGTGGTTCGGGAAGAAGGGCAAGTTGATTCCCCATTTCAATGGGCCTTTCGAGGTGCTTCAGAGGGTTGGAGACGTGGCTTATAGGCTTGCCTTTCCACCTAGCTTATCGAGCGTGCATCCGATATTTCATGTTTCCATGCTCCAGAAGTATATTGGTGACCCGTCTCATGTTTTGGACTTCAGTTCGGTTCAGCTAGAGGGTGATATGTCTTATGAGGTGGAGCCATTAGCTATTTTGGGTCGTCAGGTTAGAAGGTTGAGGTCTAAGGATGTAGCGTCAATGAAGGTGCAGTGGAGAGGGAAGCCGGTGGAGGAGGCCACCAGGGAGACTGAGCGGGAGATGCGGAGCCGTTATCCTCACTTGTTTGAGACTCCAGGTATGTTTCCAGACTTGTTCGAGGATGAATGTTTGTTTAAGACGGGGAGAATGTAATGATCCGGCAGGTCGTTCTGAGAGTTTAGTCCCGTTTTCCCCATTTCTGGTTCATTCTTGTATGGTTCAGCTCTTTTATGTTGCGTTGGATTGATTGGTTCGGGTTCAAAGGGGTTATGGACAGGAATGAGACACTTAGTCTCTTAAGTTGGTGATTTAGTTTCAAAAGTCAACCGGAAGTTGACTTATAGGAAACTGATCTCGGAATTCCGGAAGTTGGGATGGTTCGTATTGTTATTTAGGATGTGTGTGAAAAATTCCAGGTTATTTGGACGTGGTTTGAGTGGTTTCGTCATAGTTGGCGAATTTCGGAAGTTTAGAAATCCTTAGGCTCAAATTATGGATTTATTTGGCGTTTTGATGTTGGTTTGGGTGTTCTAAAGGTACGACTAAGTTCGGGTGAACATATATGACTTGGGGTGCCATTGGTTGAGGTCCCGAGGGCCTTGCGATGAGTTCAGATGGTTGACAGATGAGATTTTTGGCATTAAAGTTTGCTGGTGTTTGCTATTCTGTGATTCCGCAGATGCGGACGGGTGGCCGAAGGTGTGGTCACCGCAGGTGCAGGTAGGCCATCGCAGGTGCAAAAAAGGGGGATTTGGGAAAGAACTGCAGAAGCAAAAGTTTGGGCCGCACCTGCGAGTCCGCAGATGCGGTAAGTGGAGCGTATGTGTCAAAATGGCATGTTAAGTCGGAATTCGTCGGTGCGCACTTGGGGCCGTAGGTGGGGGTCCGCAGGTGGGAGAAAAAGGCCCCAAATGCAGTTTTCGCTGGGCAGAGGGTATAAATAGTTGCATTCGCAAGACTTCGTCATTTCTTCACCATTTATGTTCGGACTTAGAACTTTTTGAGAGGATTTGAAGAGGGATTCGAGGGGTATCACCTAGAGTTAATGTTTTTGAACTCAATACTCGATTCCATGATGATTCCTAACTGATTAGGCATTACATTCATGGGAAACAAGGAGGAAAATTGAGGGATTAAGGCTTGAAATTGGAGACTTTGATTTGAGGATTTGAGGGACCGTTTATTGTCCGATTTTGAGGTATTTAGTATGAATAAACTCGTGAGAGCGTAAGTATTCTAGTTTTGTGGTCCTTATTGAAATCCGAGTCGTGGCCCCGGGGGTCAGGTTTGGCCAATTTCGGGATTTTTTATGTAAATTGATTATTTTCGAGTGGGCTTTGTTCCTTTGGCATATTTTGATGATATGAATATGTTTTTGAATAAATTTGAGGCATGTTGAGGCCGAGTCGAGTGGCAAGGGCATCGCGGAGTATTTTTTTCATCCGATTTGAGGTGGGTAATGATTGTAAATCTACTCCTGAGGGTATGAAACCTAGGACTTTACACTATATCACTATTTTGGAGTGGTGCCCATACTGGATGACGAGTGTGTGGCGTACACCATTGGGGGATTGTGACTATGTCCGTCCCGTAGCAACTATTAAGTTACATATTTGATTATAAATCATACGATATTTCATGTTTCAAAGATTATTACTCTATTTTGGGATGAATGCCATATTTGGGCCTCGTGCCAAGGGTTTGGACCCCTTGGGGGATTTTTACTACTATTTCCTCACTGTTTTGATTTGGAAGTTCCACTCAATCATGATTTTACCTGATTACTATTTAATTGAGTTTCATTTCTCCATTTTGATGCATATAAAAGATGTTTTGGGTCGAGTTCCCTATTTTTTTATTGATCGTGCGAGTAGCTTTTCGAGAGGTTTCTGATCGAGTGAAGCCGAGGGACTATGTTGTTAGGATATTATGGGATCGGGCTCTGCGCCTCAGCATGTTACATTGTTTATGATATATGAGAGGCCAAGACCTGGGTGATTAGGCCATGAGGTGGCTTGTTATACCGCTTGGGCTGTAGGAGCCCCTCCAGAGTCTGTACACACCCCAGTGAGCGCAGGTACCTATTGAGTAAGAGTGCCGAGTGATGAGTGATTGGGAGGCATGAGTGACTGTGAGGTTGCCCGAGGGGCTGATATCGAGTGATGGTGAGGCATGCTGAATGACTGATTCTGAGGGATGTTATGCCCAAGGGGCGATTTATGAAATATGTTTTTGCCCGAGAGGATATTTATGATTTCTATCATTTATATATTGAACTATCTTGATTTCTATAGAAACTGTTGAAAGGTACATTTTCAAAGGAATTTAATTGAAATCGACTTTCAAGTGTTACAAATTTTCGTATCTATGAGTTTTGAAAGAAGAATTGTATTTACTGCCGATTGATGAGTTGTTTATGTGTTTCGTAGTTCTCATACATTATTTAGTTCCATTACTACTGAGTTGGCGTACTCACATTACTCCCTGAACCTTGTGTGCATATTCAGGTGCTACATTGGAGTGAGCCGTTTGCCCGTCCAGGCATTTCCGTAGATTTTTGCAAGGTAGTTGCACGCATACGCAACTGTTGATTGATTTTCCAATGCACACGCAAGTGTACGTGGTCGACAAGTAATATAGTATTTTAAGTCCAGATATCGTACCCACAACGACTTGTGATTAACTATCCACTAAACTAAACTCAAACAAATATTTAACTAGAATTAATCTAAAATAGTAAATCAAAAGATTAAATAGACAACTAACTTAAAGATGAATTCAAGGTAAATTGATATTCTAGAGTTATGGGTTGTTAAACAATCACGTTGAGTTTTCGACCTAAATCTTCTAATCAGGTTTATTGATTGACGAGGTTAATATTGCTCGTAGCCTTCTCCCGAAGTACAACTCGCCTATTCAAG
>MDKJ01235282.1:0-34544 GCA_005239525.1 Nicotiana knightiana
AACCATAACCTTAGACCTTTATCATAATTGTTTACAACACATTGTTAGTAAGTGTTAGTTATTGTTATTGTCAGTAGAATTAGTAAAACATCACCAATTTATATTAAATAGTCTTGAAAGAATTGATTGAGTAAAAGTTGCGTAGTCTAAAGCCTTGATTGATATGTAAATTCCATGTGGGATCGACTCTGGGCATAATACCCCGGAATTGTATTTGCAACGCCTGCTTAGTCTTTTATAATACATAGTTGAGCTTGATCATCGCTCCAAACCTAATAAATGGAATTGCATATGCTACCAATGCACATGCAGTATGGATGGATCTACAAGAACGATTTGATAAGGTAAATGATACTCGATGTTACAATTTGCACAGAGAAGTTGCTACTCTCAGTCAAGGTACTTCCTCTGTTTCTTTTTACTATTCCAAGCTTAAAGACTTTTGGGATGAAGCTGAGGCACTTGTGCCTAGACCTGGTTGTGATTGTGTTAAGTCTAGGGATTTCATTGTACATTTGCACAAACAGAAACTCTATCAGTTTCTCATGGGCTTGAATGATTCCTATTCACAAACACGCAGACAAATACTTATGATGAAACCATTACCATCTGTAAATCAAGCGTATGTTATGTTAGTTAGTGATGTAAGTCAAAGAACTATAGTAGCAACATCTGGCATTCTGGAGCCTTACCTAATGTATATGCTGGTCACTAAATCTAAAGCATTTTATAGTGCTAAACCAACTGGAGGTCAGAAATTCAGGAAACATTATAACATACAGTGTGAATTATGCAAGCTTAAGGGAAATAGGAAAGAGAATTTATACAAGATCATTGGCTATCCATCTGACTACAAATACAAGAAGAAAGGGGGAGCACCTACCACTGCCAGTAATGCTTACAATGTGCTTTCTGAGACAAACAATATTGTAAAGAACTCTACACCTCAAATGTATACTACAAGTTGTACTCCAGAAGTATCTCACATGCACATTTCAGAGGGCAACACTGGAGGCAATGGTGCAGCTCCATCTGCATCAATGAATCGGGAACTTCCACAGGCCCCATTAGCTCTTACTAGGTACCAATATGATCAAATACTTCAGTTTCTCAACAAGACTTCCAGCTCTTCTTCTACTGTCAATGCTGCAGGTATAAACACTGCACACTTTGCTACTGATAATATCCAAGAGTGGATTATTGACATAGGTGCAACTGACCACATGGTATCTGATCTTAGCCTATTAACCCCATTTAACAAAATTGATCCTCCTTACTCTAAGAGAGTATTCTTACCTAATGGTGATATTTCTTATGTTAAGCATGTTGGTACTAGTGCTATCTCAGACAAAAGTGTGATAAAAATGTGCTTCATATACCACAAATCAAGTTTAACTTGATGTCTGTATCAAAGGTAACTAAAGAGCTGCAGTGTTTGGTTGTCTTTTATCCTGATTTTTGCATATTCCAGGATCTCCTCAGTGGGAGGGTGAAGGAGATTGGTAGAGAAGATAAAGGCCTCTACATATTACCCTCTTGTAGCTCATTAACTGTCAACAAGCATGTTGCAGAAACATCACTAGCAACCACACAGAATCAAGACATGTTCACTAAGATAACACCCACAAATGTAGATCTCAAGCTATGGAACAAAAGACTTGGTCATGTGTCCTCCTCAATTCTAAACAAAATATTCTCAATAAAATAGGAAAACTGTATTTCTGTTGTAAAAAACTGTTCTGTTTGTCCATGCGCTCGACTGACTAGACTACCTTTTCCCAGTAGTATAAATAAAAGTGCAGCTTCTTTTGACTTACTATATTTGGATGTATGGGGACCCTATAATACTGCAACTGTTAATGGTAATAGATATTTCTTAACTTTAGTGGATGACTACTCTAGAATGACTTGGATTTTTCTGTTAAAACTCAAGTCAAATGTATGTGTTGTTCTACATGATTTTCTGATGTATGTGAAAACTCAGTTTGACAAACAGGTTAAGTGTGTTAGGACTGATAATGGATCTGAATTTGTCAATTATGTCTGTCATGCCTTGTTAAAAAACCTTGGCATTATCCATCAAAGGACCTGTGTTTATACTCCTCAGCAAAACGGAGTTGCTGAGAGAAAACATAGACATATTTTTGAAATGTGCAGAGCTCTAAGGTTTCAAGGCTGTATTCCTCTAAAGTATTGGGGGAATTGTGTATTGGAAGTTGTTTATCTCATCAACAGGATGCCATCTTCACAGCTAGGTCACAGGTCACCTTATGAGTTACTACACAGGAAGAAGCCATTGCTTGGCCACCTCAGAGTCCTAGGTTGTCTGTGCTATGCCAAGGTTGTCAATGAGACTGATAAGCTTCAACCAAAAGCTATCATTGATGTTCACATGGGCTACTCTTCTACACAGAAGGGTTACATTCTTCTTAACTTGTCAACTAACTCCCTTTTTGTCAACAGAGATGTAATATTCAGGGACGATATCTTTCCATTTTAGCAGTTCTCCTCTTACAAACAGCCTGTGTTTCCTGATACATCTTCCTCTAGTTTACCACATATTACTGAGCAATGGTGTGATCATGATGCTTCAACAGACTCCAACCAGAACTCTCTTGTGCATGACTTCTCAGTTCCAACACCTTCCTCTCCTAACAGCACTAACTCCAGTGCTAGTTCATAACCAGGTGTTGAGGTACCTCAAGTTGGCCCTCCTGCTCTTAGAAGATCAGCCAGAGACAAGCATCCACCATTATGGACGCATGATTTTATTTCTCTTCATGCAAATCAAACACTTCTTATGGCTTGGCAAACTATATATCCTATGATCACATGTCTCCTCATTATCAAGCCTTTATTGCCTCTTCCTCTCTTAAGGTTGAACCTGTTTCTTATACTGAAGTAATCGAAG
Organism: Nicotiana knightiana; assembly: GCA_005239525.1. NCBI lineage: Eukaryota > Viridiplantae > Streptophyta > Magnoliopsida > Solanales > Solanaceae > Nicotiana > Nicotiana knightiana. The sequence continues at coordinate 2,912 of MDKJ01235282.1, forward strand.
ATCCTAGATGGGTGGCTGCTATGAAGTCTGAGATTGCTGTTTTAGAGGATAATCATACATGGGATATTATGACCTTACCTCCTGGCAAGAAATCCATTGGATGCAAATAGGTGTACAGAATAAAGTACAAGGCATCTGGTGACATTGACAGGTTTAAAGCTCGACTGGTTGCCAAAGGATATAACCAAAGAGAAGGCATTGACTATCAGGAGAACTTTTCTCCTGTTGTCAAAATGGTTACAGTGAGAACCATTCTCTCCATTGATGCTATGCAACATTGGCACATTCATCAAATGGATGTGTCAAATGCTTTCCTCCAAGGTGATCTTCTTGATGAGATCACATGGACCTGCCTCAGGGCTTTGTGACTCAGTGGGAGAAGCAGGTGTGCAGACTCATCAAATCCCTATATGGTCTCAAGCAGGCCCGTAGACAATGGATGCAAAACTTTCAGAAGCTGTGTTACAGTTTGGCTTCACTCAGAGTCAGCATGATCACTCTCTGTTCATCAAAGAACCAGGAAGTCATCTTGTACTCATCCTAGTCTATGTTGATGACATGCTAATTACTGGGAGCAATCTAGAAATGATTAAAGAAGCCAAATCTTCTTTGCAACATGCCTTCAAAATTAAGGATCTAGGAGAATTAAGATACATCTTAGGGATTGAATTTGCAAGGTCCAAGCAGGGAATCTTAATGCACTAGAGAAAATACACTCTGGAGCTTATCTCTGAACTAGGACTGGGAGTAGCAAAGCCAACCTCTACACCACTTAAAACAAATGCAAAGCTCACTACAAAAGAGTTTGATGATCACTTGGTTGGTCCAAGCCAGGGGGATGGTGAGTTACTATCTGATGCAAGCTCTTATCAGAGGCTTATAGGCAAACTACTCTACTTAACCATAACACGACTAGACATTGCATTCAGTGTGCAGACCTTAAGTCAGTTTCTACATCAACCAAAGAAATCACATCTTGAAGCTGCCCTAAGAGTGGTCAAGTATGTAAAAAATCATCCTGGACAAAGAGTACTTATGTCAAGTAAAGCAGACAAAAGGATCACAGCCTACTGTGATGCTGATTGGGCAGCCTGTCAACATTCTCGAAAATCTGTAACATGGTTTCTTGTCAAGTTTGGGGATTCACTAATATCCTGGAAGTCCAAGAAACAAAGCACTATTTCTAGAAGCTCAGCTGAGTTAGAATATAGAAGTCTAGCCTCTACAACTGCAGAGTTAACATGGATTTTGGGACTATTCAAAGAGGTTGGAGTAGAAGTAGAATTTCCAGTTGAGGTTCACATTGACAGCAAAGCAGCAATGCAAATAGCAGTCAATCCAGTGTTCCATGAGAGAACAAAGCCTATAAAGATTGACTGCCATTTTGTAAGAGAAAAAATATAAAAGGGGCTGATAAGAACTGAGTACATTTCCACCAAAGAGCAACCAATAGACTTGCTAACCAAAGGGCTAAGCAGAGTTCAGCATGAATATCTTTGTTCCAAGCTAGGGATGCTTAATGTGTTTGCACCACCTAGCTTGAGGGGGAGTATTGAGAGTAACAAGACTTGAAGGAGCTAAACCTTGTATTATTTATAAGTTGTTTAATAGATAAACAAGTAGTTAGTGGAGAAGTTAATTAGTTAGAGAATAAGTTAGTGACAGCTAAGAGAAGTTAGTGTATAACTCACGCGTATCGTTCATTTTCATTATTCTTAGAAGCTCAATGAAACAGTTGCTCAACTGAGCTTTCCTTCTCTCTTCTTCTTCTCTATATGTCATCTTCTTCACCTATCTCTCTCAATTCTTCAGCAAGGCATACTTTCGCAACTCATTAAGAGCTAGTAAAAGATATTTTTTTATTTATACCCAATAATTAAATTCCTTTCCTTCTTCTATTGCAGGACAAATACCCTTCATTTTCCATTCACAAGCTAACCCAAAGATCATGGATGAAACTCCGTTCGCACTAAAAATCCAACGGTTATTAAATTTTCATGATTCAAACATGAAATCTGGGTAACCCACTAAGGAGGGAGGGGAAAGATATAAAGCTTTCTCTTTCAAAATGTTTTGCATTATCAAAAAGCTTTCCCTATAGATTATGAGATAAGATGAGACGTGGACGTCACTTATCAATACCAAATAGTGCCCCCATGGGGCTAAACTCTTACCTTTCCCCAATAGTATTATTTCAACTTCAATTATTTCATGTGACTAAGGTGCGTCTGGTATAAGTTGTTGTCATTATACATGCTTGTTTAGTATACAATATTGTCATTTGGAGAAAATGACTCCTTATTACAACTCAAAAGTCTCATCGAAACACTATTTGATTTGTTAATAGTGTCATTATTAATCTTTAATACTCCATATGTTCTACTTTATGCGTCAAATTTTAAATTGATATTGAGTTTAAATAAAAGATAGAGACTTTTGAAACTTGTGATCTAAATAACTCATGAATATTTGTGTGGCAATAAAAACTTCTCATTAAAGGTAAAATAAGCAGTTTAAATTAAATTATTTCTAAATTTAGAACACCATCATTCTTTATAGAACAAATTAGAAAAAGAAAAAATATTGCCACAAAAATCTGAACAGTGAAAGTAAGTTTTTTTCCTCTTTAAATTTCCAAATAATTTATTATTTGATTTTGTTTTTTCAAAAAATAACTTGCATCACACCAAACACGCCTAAATGAGACCTCTTGAACAACTTTGATTACTATAATATAAATTATAAAAGGAGGATATATGAGAAAAGTTCGTCAATGGCTTCCCAAAATATGTCCATGATTCCTAGTATATATCTTGCTGAAGAAAATCTAAAACCAGCAACAAGTTCTTGGATTGCAGCATGCCAAGAAGTTAGACAAGCATTCGAGTCGTATGGTTGTTTTGTGGCAACATATGATAAAATTTCTAAAGAGCTAAGCAACTCAATTTTCCAAGTATTGCCAGAGTTGTTTGATCTCCCCAGTAAAATCAAAAGCCAAAATATTTCTAACATACCCTATTTTGGTTACCTACCACCAAATAGGTCAAGGCCTCTCTATGAAAGCATGGGAATTGAGAACGCAACAAATCTACAAGTTGTTCAAGGTTTCACTAATCTCATGTGGCCCTCAGGAAATCAGCATTTCTGGTATTTCACGAAATGTTTACCTCATGATATTTACTACTATATCTGTTTTATTTTATACTTAACTCCTTCTCTTTTAGTCTGTTTCAAAATAAACTATTGGTATAATAAATTTTATGTTTAAAAGCTATTTAGCTTTAAACTTCCTCACCAAACATTGGCGGTTGAACTTTAAAGGGGTTGGCTATGAAGCTTGCATTAGCAAAATCTCACGTCGAAATGGAAGGAGAAAATTATTTAAAAATATATAAGGCGAAACCAAGAATTCAACTGGTAAGGCACTTTTTGCACTAAAGTCCAAAAGGATGAAACCGAGGCCCAAAGGTTGGATTAGAGCCGACAATACGTTGGCAGTTGACCCTAGCCTATTACAAGACAGTATTTCATTTTACCATTAATGACATGCTCTTATATCATAGAAAAATTAAAATGTCTTTAAAATCATAAGTGTTCTGGAAAATTTTGGTATGTGACAAAAGTCTTTCATTTTTAGTTAAACATCATGTTTGATCAAACATCACCATTTAAACATTTGGTAATTAATGTTTATTTTACTCAACTTATTAGATCTTGCAGTCATTTCAATCTTGTCTATGAAATTGTTGATTAATTTTGTTTATCTCTGTTCTTGTGGACATTCTTGGTTAGTGAAACCTTCCATTTTTATGGAAAGAAACTAGCAGAGTTCTATGAGATTTTGTGTAGGATGGTATTTGAAAGCTATGGTGTGAACAAGTGCTACGATTTTTACAGTCAATCTAACACTTTGTTCCTCCATAGAGTGAACAAATATAGAGTGCCGAGATTGGAGGAGTCTACACTTGGTGTTCAGATCATACAGACCTTGACTTCATCACTATACTTCACCAAAATCATGTTGATGGTTTAGAGGTCAAAACCAAGGATGGAAATTGGATCTCTGTTCAGTTCCCCCCTTCTTCTTTTGTCATCATGGCTGGTGAAGGACTTAGGGTCAATTCCTTTTCCTCTCTGTTTTAATTTCTTTTTTATTTTTCTACTAGGGACGATCTTGGCGTAACTGGTAAAGTTGCTGCCATGTGATCAGGAGGTCATGGGTTCAAGCCATGGAAATAGTTTCTTGTAGATATGCAGGGTAAGACTGCTTACCATTGACCATTATGGTCCAGCCCTTCCCAGATCCCGCGCATAACGGAAACTTAGTGCACTTTGCTTCCTTTTCCCCCACTGTTTTCTAAACGTTAGTGCACGACCAATTTGTTTTCCTGCGATCAGGCATGGAGCAATGGAAGAATATATTCAGCTGTACATCGAGTCATAATGAAGGGAAAGGAAGAAAGATTTTCAACAGCACAAATGTCATTTCCCAAGAAAATAATAGAAGCACCAGAAGAGCTCGTTACTGATAAACATCCTTTGCAGTTTAAGCCATTTCCTAATTTGGAATTACTACGACTCTATTACTCAGAAGAAGGTAAACGAGCAGAGGATGGTCTCAAGGCCTGGTTTGGTATATAAACTAGCGTCTTGTGTTCGGAGACGGAGCTAGGATTTGAAGTTTATATGTTTGGGGTTCTAATCCTTTTAAGTTACTAAGTTTTAAATTAACATAGATTGGACGAAAGCGACTGAGTTCGCTCGAACCCATACGCAACAGGCTAGTTCCGCCCCTGCTTGTGTTATTACACAAAAACCCTTCTAAAGTTCTGTTTTCATTTTGCAACTTGCACAAATAAATTTTGTGAGGTTTCTATTATCTCTCATAACTAAAATTTGGGTGTTTATTATCCCCTTAAAGTGTCAGGTGATTAAAAAAAAGAGGCGAGATTAGATACAAAATTATTTATTTAATTTAAAATAAAATGTGCGTGTGTAAAAAATAGAAATATAGCTACGTCTAAGAAAAATTGGAGTTCCTTCTTGGCATATGTTATTTTAGTATACAAATCTTTTTGGTTCCTAAAAAAGGAGTTTGAGAAGGTTCAACTGACCGAAATGAATGGTTCATGTAAACTCATGCTTGGTTCCCTAGACCATGTATAATAAAGTTATATTTCTTTAAAATTACTTAATATATATGTGTGGATCCAAACTCAAATAATTTTACGATGCAATGACTATTAGGTGCACTTTTACGTGTGAAGCCGGAGTTTCAAATCCCACATCTATATTGTTGTATTTTTTTTCTATTTTTTTTTTGTTAGAATTGAACCCGAAGGTTCAAATCTCGTGTCCGTCTTTTTTTTTTCTCCCCAGAATTTGGGTCCACCAATTGGAGATGTTTTGTATGCTCTCTTGCGTTTTAGTTAAGTCCTTTTTTTCTTTTGGCCAAATACATCGTCAGCCTTAAAGTTGTCCACCCTTTTTACTTAAACACTCAATCTTAAGTATGTTCCATTTAAATACTTTAACTAGGCTTTTACTGTGTCATTTAGACACAAAATGCTGACATGGCAAGGTGAGTGCTTCTCACATTTTTCAAGCGCGTAAAAATGGTCAGAAAGACAAACCTTTCATACTTCTTGCCGGAAAATAATAGTTTTTGCCGAAAAACTTTTCCTGTAATTATTTCTTTTAAATTTTTAGATCTTTCACACCATTACAATCATTTCCTCCTCCAAATCTAAGCAGACTACCACCAACACCACCTTTAAATTTGGCTACCCCCATAAATTTTTTATTTATGTTTCTTGTTTTTAAGATTCCATCAAAAACACCTTCAGATCTGAAAGTTTTGTGGGGAGTCCAAATGGGTCGAAATTTGTCGGTACCAATTATTCCGGCGAGGCAATGTCGGGTGGCATACGAGACTAGTCCAAATTTGAAAGCTACAAAGTTTCGTTAGAATATTTGATACCGACATGTGGTTACACCTCATTACCCTCTTCTCACCCCGCCGTCACCCTTTCCTTTCTCTCTCAAACGCTCTCTACCTCAACCCTAATTTCAAGCGTCGTCACCGGCTTATACCTCCATTCTATGGTGTTTCGTCGTCATCTCAGGACTATACTGGCCTCCTACTTGCTGTGGTTCATCAGTTTCCTAGATCCTTGAGAAGATCTCAAGGGACCTAGGCGGTTCTGGTTTGCACCTTCGATTCCTCGGCTGTTTCAGGCTGTTTGCTCGACCTTGAGTAAGATCTTCTCTTATTTTTGTTACGAATCTATGATTTTCCAAGCCTATGTTCTCATCTCTGCTATGCTTTCTAAAACCCTAATTTTTATCTCCCTTCTCAGATCCGTACAGATCTGAGATGAATCAAACGTATCTCACATGTTTTTCTTGAAAGTTTTTTGTTTCCAGCTGATTTCCCGTTTTTCCTAAACTAGGGTTTACTATAAGTCATTTTCTCAAAGGGTTTTCTGATTTTTAAATGCTTAATCGTTTGTTCTTAAGTGTTCTTGACTGATTTATGCTAAGGTCGCCTAAGCCTTAGTCGATTTTATGTGAAACTCTGATTTTCTAATTTTTTGCTTCGACTTGGAGTCTTTCAGTGTTACGAGTCGTATTGATTCACTCTGTATTTTTGACTTACACGATTCTCCTTTGTCAAATCCAGTACTCTGTGATTTTTGCCCTCTAATCTCTATTAGGGTTCGAATCAGTTTTCCGGCTAATCCCTATATGTTTATGAACTTTTACTTAGTTTATTTATGGGGGTTGATATATTCTTTCCATAAATCATTGTCACTTTGAAATTTGGCTGATTGATTTGCTCTGATTTGTATGCCTAAGTCTTGCTTGTTTCCCTGTTTACGACTTTAATTAGTCATTCTTACCTTATTTGATTGCCTATATATTTACTGATTCCTTTACATGATTCTTTCCTTAACTAGACCCCTGATTATTTTATTTTGTACTCCTTTATTTGGTATGATATGAACCTCTTGCCTTAATTAATCCATGTCCCTACCGTTGGGTAATTACCCTTAATTAAGGGAAGACTATATTGATTTGGCGTGTGAATTGATTCAGTGATTTCCTTAATTGCTGAGTGATTGATCTCCTTTACCTTATTCTGTTTTGCTCCTAACTACTATATATAATCTCCTCTATTCTCACTACCAGACACGAACACTAGTTCAAAGAAACTCTCTTACACTTAAAAGGCTCTCTTTCTTTTTCTATGTTACTTGCAACTTTCACTGCTCTAGCGGCTGTAAGCCAAGACTAGTTATTATACAACTTTTGCTCTATACTCTATTTTTTCCCTCCTTAACTGGTATGTCCTAATTCAATTTCAAATTCCAAACTCTATGTGTTCTATTGCTGCTTTAATTTATTGATTTCCAGTCTTGTTCCTGCTTACTATCTTGTTGTTCAATATGTAACTAGCATGTCTAAATTACATTGCTTAATTACTGTTTCACCTAGCATGTCTGAATTTAGTTCTGTTAAAACTGTGATTAGTATATCTAATTCTACCTACTGTTTTATCCAGCATGTTTCAATCTACTTGTTAAGTATGTCAGCATGTTTGAATTAGGAATGCTTATGATTGTTTGCCTAATCGGTTTACTTAGGTTCTGGTTTAATCTGCTTTGCTAAGGTGTCTAGTATCCCAAAGTAACTCTAGCTCTATGCTTAACTGGACCAGTATGATTTCCACATGATTATTCTGTGATCTTTGCTCTATGTCTCTACCACCAACTGTATGACTAACTTCTTAATCCTATAAAACTCTGGAAAACTTCTATGCATTATGTTGTTTATGTGCTGCCACTATACACTGATGTGTATTCTATGTGTCCCCAATTCATATAACCCCTGTGTGAAATTCGTTGTTAAGTACTGTTGGACCTGTTTGTTCTGTAGCCAATTAGGTTGTTTGCTGATTTTCTATAAGTGTGGACATTGTTTTCAAACTACTTTTACTACTAAATTAGTTCTACTTTTTTTTAGAAAACCTATTTCTTATAGATTCATTTCAATACTGTTTTCTTGTCAAAACCTTTTAAAAATATGTCAAGCACTCCCACTTTATTCCTAAGTTCCTAGGTTCTGCCCCTCCAGTGTGTGCACTGCCTTGGGATCCTTTCGAGATTCCTCCGAACTCTGGCACACTGGTGCTGGCCATTCCACACTGCACATACTTAATCCTTATTGTGAAAAAATCTAGGTGTGAGCACTGCCCGAGATCCTTGAGGTCCTTAGGGAACCCTGACACACCTGGACACAAACTTGGCTATGAAATCCTTGGCATTTGAGATTACTGAAGGCCTAGTACTCCCAGGTTTGCCTTGGGCCTACTGCAGGCTCCCTATAGCTAATTTTACTTTTCATTTGTGTAATTTATTCAATTCTGGCCTGTAATAATCATTTGTAAACAGATATTGGGGCGACTAATGAGAAGGGAGGGTAGTTGTATGATACTGTGGGTAAAGCCAGGTAGAAATCATGTCTATAGGCTTTAAATTCTGCAAATCTGCATTAGAAATCCTGTCCTAGGATTCTCTTTCTTTCTAAAAATTTTTTAACCTGAAGTTGTGTTTGAGACGTGCTGTTTATTTGCATTGCATGTGGAGGTAAACATGAGCCTCTTAATTGCTTCTTCACCTATCTGCTTGTCCTACTTGTTATTTGTTTGTCGCCAAGATTTTTCCCTTTTGAATACCTTAGGGGTTGTCTAGAACTGCCCAGATTTAGAGGTCCTAAACTCCTCCGGGACCACAAGGAAGGGACGGGTAACAACACGCTTAGAGTTCGTTAATAAAAACTCTCTTAAAAACCGCTAAAGGGTGGGATAATGGGTAGTAAAAGGATATGATGACCTGTGCGCTAATGCAACGTGTAGCCTCTCATTGAGGAGTGATTACCGGGCATTTCATGGATATGATCCTATACGATAAATAACTTAGGACCCCTTTCACCCATTTACATATGTGTGGTTAGACTGCTAATCTGTTAAAACCTTTACTTGTTTACATATATGTGCTTAGACTGCTAATATGTTAAAACCTTTACTTGTTTACATATGTGTGCTTAGACTGCTTATTTGCACCTGATTAATTCATAAAGTAATTTTGGCCGGGACCCACAGTTGTGGACTTCGAGGGGTTCCTAACACCTTCCCCTTGAAGTAACTTCAAGCCCTTACCCAATCTCTGGTTATACAATTAGTGTTATAAATGACCCGTAATTGGTGCCCTAACACACCTTAATTCATTAGGCGTCAACTCTTTAAATTCCTTACATACCTTTTCCCAAAAGGAATGAGTTGTCCCAATAATTTCAAAAACCCTGACTAATCCAAAAGGAGAGGAAAAAAGGGAGGCGCGACAGCATGGCGACTCTGCTGGGGATTCTAGATTTTTACCATTATAAACCGCTTTGTGAATTTGTCTATATGTGCTTTATTTTGGTAATGCTTGCACCCTTTCCCCTTCCCCGTTGTGTGAAATTAATTGTTTACTTCCCCAAGTATTTATTTTCCCAAAATGAAACTGACATGTTTCTTTATTTTCTTCTGTAACCGTTTCCAATTATAACTGTTGTATTTATCGCTTTCATAATGTGCAAATGCATGACAACATGTTTTTTATTGCTTATTTATTGCTGCATAATCATGCTCAACATCATACTCCACTCGTGCCTAAACAAATCCTACAGCAACGCTTGATGAGTGGTTGTGCTCTTCCTATTTATATCACGCCTAAATTCGAAAAGGCTTATTTGCGGTAAAACCAGTCGATCAGCAGTGCAGTCGATGGTTCTGTGCCTTTCCCCTTCGAGTTGTCCGCTCGATTTTCCGGTCTAAAACCCCATAGAAGCCTTACTCTTGTTATATTGTGCATGCATCATGGTCAAACCTAGCCGGGTTAATGTGTCGTCCGCACAATAACCCTTTAAGACAGCCTTATCCAAAAGTCCACCGGGGTTTCCATAATCCCAACGGACACGATCACGTTCTGTGCATTAATTTGGAGAGCTAAATGTCTGTATGTTAATCATAAGTGTATAAATAGTCGAGTCTGGTGGAGGAAAGGGCCTAACCATTTTTGTCTTACAAAAAATGAGGCACGAGGTCCTCAAGTTCGGTATGGTCAGCAATATCCCACCAATGCTCCTAAACTGGTGGGAAGACCTTACTTCAAGTGATAAGAAACACGTGAGGAAGCATCTGGGCAATTTACCTTCTCTTTTGGACATCCAACCAAACAATATGTTGATTGAGGCTGCCACTTTGTTTTGGGATAGTGAAAGACCTGTATTCCGCTTTGGGAATATTGAAATGACGTTGCTTTTATAAGAAATATGAGGACTTGCTAGGATAGCTTGGGAAAGCCCTGGGCTCTTGGTACCTGAGAACCGCACGAGCAAAAGTTTTCTGAAAATGATAGGGTTGAAGAAGAATGCTGAATTGGAGTGTTTGAAACAATATTACATACCTTTCGAGTACTTGTATGAAAGATACGATCACAACAAATCATACCGTACCTATCATCACGAATTTGCCATCACGTCTCTGGGTCACATCCACCGTAGGGTATTCGTGTTTATTGTGTGCTTTTTGGGTTTGATAGTGTTCCCGACGGAGAAGGAAAGGATTCATACCATGCTAGCCATGGTAACCAGGGCCTTGATGGAAGGTATCGACGGGCAAACCTTCAACATTGTCCCTATGATCTTAGCTGATATTTACCGAGCCTTGGAGCATTGTCAAAGAGGAGTTAAACATTTTGAGGGTTGCAACCTGTTGCTGCAGTTATGGCTCCTAGAACACCTGCAAAAGGGCCAATATCGCCAAGAAATCTACGAAGGGCTTGGAATGATCACATTGCTTTCCATCACCCCAAGCAGATGACTTACATTCCAGACAGATTTGCTCAGCCGGAAACTGCCAAGGAGTGGGTGGAATTCTTTGATAATCTGACGGATGAACAGGTGCAATGGATGTTCGAGTGGTTCCCGACGGACGAATTTATCATCAGATCCAGGGATGCACCATAATTAGTGATGATTGGGTTGAGAGGTATATATCCCTATGTTCCTCTCCGAGTCATGAGGCAGGCAGGCAGAAAACAAGTTGTACCAAGGTTGCCAATATGGGACTTTAGAGCGGATTTCTTGGACGACGACGTCCCCTACAAGTGCCAAGCTCAACACATGTGGCACTGCAAAATCATCATAGAGAAGAATACTATTGAACCAGACAGGTACCGTGCAGGATGTGCACCTTTCTACCAGGCATCGCTGGAAGACAACTTGGACGAGATAGTGAGGCCGGAAATCAGCGAGGCAATAGAATCATAGACGAGGGTGCCGAGGCTCAAGTCAAGTACAACCGGCTGTGCAGAAGGATCCGCGATTCCGAGAACGAGCACCGGGAAATACATGAAACCAACAAGAGGCTGATCGAAGAATGGAAAGAGATGGATGTCCTTTCCAATAGGAAGCTGGAATATCTGGAGCGAGGAATAGTGGAATTGGAGGGTAAAGTCATCAAAAGGATCGAGGATTGCCAGAACGCTGAGGGGAATGAAGGAGGACACCTGGCTAGAGCATACCTGCTGCTGGGACTGCACGAGCTGGGTAACTTGTTCGACGGAATCAAGAATATCCAATCTGGGGAAGGTCCTTTTGGGACCAAATAGGCTAGATTACCTTTTCGCTTTCATAAATGTAATAAGGCCAAGTGCCATTAGTGACTCATTTCCTATTTGTTATTCTAGTATCGTTTTGGGATTCGTCTATTTACATTAATGATATGATGCATTTTGGTATCTAAGTTCTCCAAATAAACTTGTCGTTAGGCCTACCTCGGGCACAACGAGGCTCCCAAATTAAGATGCGCATTTACATTCCTGCAATATGTGTTTAAATGCTGCAAATACTTTCGTCATAACCCTCACTGACTTGTTACCTTTTGTTTTTATTTTATTTCTTTTGATTATTTCCCTTCCCCAAAGGTTGGTTCGTGCATTCTGGCATCATCGGCATATCATACAAGATCCAGGGGCCCTCCACCTTATCCTCCTCCTAGTCCACCCAAAGGCAAAGGCAAGGACAAGATGGAAAACTTGAATAACATCATAAAGGAAAACACTACACCAGTTGAACACCCAGAGGCTTCGGACAGTCGTGGTGCTCAGATCCAGAATGATGTTATGTCGCAACTTGAACAAAGGCTAATGAAACTTCAAGGAGAACTTGATCATGTTCGGAACCTAGCGAACTTGTCCTACTCACTTAGTGTTCCGGATATCAGCCACCCGAACACTCAAACCCCCGCACCACCTCAGAATACCCCCAACAAACAGAATGCTCCTGCAACTCACCACTATATAACTCCAACACAAAATCAAACCATCCCACCACAATACCAACAAAACACCTGTCACACTCCCCGAAGCACCCCACCTATCATTCCTGAACCACAAAACTCCACCAACGATCACCTTTATGCTCAGGCACCAGGCCGCCAGAATAACCCCATATACGTGGAGACCCTACCTCACTCCACTCAACCCATCTATTACACACTGAAATCCAGTGAGAAGGATACCCTTATCAGGAACTTGGCCGAAGAACTCAAGAAATTGACTAGCCGAGTTCAAGGCATGAAGGAGGTAAGGGGATCGAAGGATTGAATTATGAAGATCTCTGTACACAGCCTGATATAGAACTACCGGAGGGTACAAACCTCCCAAGTTCTAGATGTTCGACGGTACTGGTGATCCCAGGGTCCATTTGAGGACCTATTGTGACAAACTGGTCGGAGTTGGAACAGACAAAAAGATCCGGATGAAATTGTTCATGAGGAGCCTCAATAGGGATGCCTTGTCTTGGTACATCAGCCAGGACCCCAAGAAGTGGCCTAATTGGGTGAGTATGGCATCAGATTTTATGGACCGATTCAGGTTCAACACGTAAAATGCACCGGACATATTTTACATCCAGAATCTCAAGAAGAAACCCACTGAAAACTTTCGCGAGTATGCCACTCGTTGGAGGTCAGAAGCGGCCAAGGTTAGGCCATCACTAGATGGAGAACAGATGAAAAAATTCTTCGTCAGGGCACAGGACCCACAATATTATGAAAGACTGATGGTAATTGAAAATCACAAGTTCTTTGACATCATCAAGCTGGGTGAAAGTATTTAAGAGGGCATCAAGAGTGGGATGGTCACAAATTTTGAAGCACTACAAGCTACCAACAAAGCACTGCAGTCCAGTGGTATATCCAAGAATAAAGTTAGGAGCAGTAATGGTTGCATAGGGACCCAAATCTCCACTGATGTATCGAACCTCTCCACTCGCATATCAAACACCTCCACCCACATATCAACCGTCACCTACACCTACATATCAACCCACTTCTCCCAGATATTCCCAACCAGCCACTACCTATCACACATACAACTCCCAACCGTCTCACTTTCAGTCACCTCCAGCTCGCCAAAATATTCCCAAGACCTCGGCCAAACTTTGACCACATGCTACCCAAACAGTATACCGCCATTGCCGAGCCCATTGACCAGCTGTATGAAAGGCTAAAAGTTACTGGTTACGTCTCTCCCATCCTTGCTTTAGCCACACAGAATCCATCCCAATGGGTAAATCCAAACAAAACATGTGCATACCATTCCAGCATGAAGGGACATACCATCGATGAATGCCGCTCGTTGAAGGATAAGGTCCAGGATTTGATCGACAACAAAACTATTGAAGCTAAGGAAGCTACTCCTAATGTTCGCAATAACCCCCTCCCAGATCATAGGGGTGGAGGTGTCAATGAGATAGAAATAGATGAAGAATGGGACCCAGAGGGGTCAATCGGGTTGATCTAAGAAGGTGACGATCCCAAGAAATCGGTGGTTATCCTCAATCCCATCATAGTGCAGATGCAACCGTCAGGAGAGACTGAGGTGACTACACTAGTCCCGTTCGAGTTTGAGATATCACCACCTACAAATATGCCCGCACCATTCGAGGTTGAAATAGCACCACCTGTGGAGACTTCTGTTCGATTTGAAGTACAGGTAGCCACACCAATTACAGTGATAGTATCAACTACGCCGCCTTTCAACACTAATGTCGTGCCCTGGGATTACGTAGTTGAAAATAGAAGGAAAGGAAAGGTCAAGGTAGAAGAAGCTGGTGCTGCACAGGGGATGACCAGAACTGGAAGGGTCTACACACCCGAAAACTTGGGAGAGTCCAGCAAGCAGGTTTCTAGCAGGCCTCCCGTTATTGAGACAGGACCGGATGACCTTTGTAGGAAGGTGCAAGCCAGGGAGTACTCAGTCATAGATCATCTGAACAAGACTCTGGCCCAGATATCTATCTTATCATTACTGCAGAATTCGGTAGCACATAGGATTGCTCTGATGAAAGTGTTGAATGAAGCTGATGTGCCTAACAATATCACAAGCGGAGAGATGGCTAACATGGTGGGGCAGGTATTAGAAAATCACAAGATTAATTTCCACGAGGATGAACTACCACCTGAAGGCTTGAGTCACAACAGGGCACTGCACATTACCGTGCAATGTGAAGATTACTTCATTATTAGGGTTTTGATTGATGGAGGGTCCAACCTTAACATTTTCCCATTGACAACACTAAAGAGGTTGGGCAAGGGAATGTACGAAATATGAGAAGGATCCATGAATGTAAAGGCTTTCGATGGGTCTCAAAGGTCCACCATTGGAGAAATCAGTCTCCGTTTGCAGATGGGACCTACATGGTTTGAGGTTGAAATTCAGGTGTTAGATATATCCGCGTCCTATAATCTGTTACTAGGATGACCATGGATACATGCCGCTGAAGCTGTGGCCTCGACTTTGAATCAGGCGGTAAAATTCGAGTGGAATCATCAGGAAGTCATTATCCATGGGGATGGGATCAACCCCATCTACAACCGCCAGACTATCCCGGTAATTGAAGGTAGAAGAAGGCTTGGTGGAGAAACTTACCACCACATCGAGCGGGTCAATGCAATAGACAAGGATAAGTGGTGGAGTGGTAAGATTGAAAGCATAATGAATTGGAGCGGATACAAACCCAGCAAGGGTCTCGGTAAGAATCTTCAAGGCATTTACGAGCCAATACGGCTCAAGCGCCACGGCACTACCTTTGGCCTAGGCTAACAATACACTTGGCAAGAGTACGATGACTGGACGCCACCATGGCACGGTTCTTACTATCTATTAGAGCAGCCCATACCGCACCTGGAACAGAATTTCCAGCAAACCGACATCATAGGGGGACCAAAGGAGGAGGAAGCATTAGCAGCCTTAAGGAACTTATTCTTGGAAGACGAGGATATGGGTTGTTGTTCATCGTTGAGGAGGAGGAGGAAGGCCCTACCATCCAAGCCGTGAGCAAGGGATCATTCCTCATAAACTGGACTGTCAGACCATCTAGGGCCCGACGAGTCCCTGGGTAGCAAGGGTGAACAAGCACTGCTTATTTTATTCACTAATGATTTCCTTTTCACATTTTTATGTTTTAAATAAAATCCCCAGTATTCCAAAACATTTGTTTAAATTGTTGAAAATCGCTTTCATGTTTCAATGAATCAGTATTTATTATTATCATCTTTCTCTCATACTTTTATCTATAAAGCATTATTATTTCCTGTCTTGATGAACCAATGACTGTGACATGCAATGAGACAATGCAACAAAAGGGCAGTGATTCAGAAGAAGATATCATACCAGAGGAAATCGTCAGAGAAGTAGAGAACTTTGAGAACAAGACTAAGTCCAATATGGACGAGACCGAGGTAATCAACTTGGGAGATTTAGAGACTGTCAAAGGAACCCGCATTAGCATCCACCTGTCACCGCCAGAGAAAGAAGAGTATACACAATTCCTGAAGGAGTATGAAGACGTATTTGCATGGTCGTACGATGATATGACCGGACTAAGTACATCTATCGTGGCTCACAAGTTGCCCACCAATCCAATGTGCCCACCAGTGAAGCAGAAGCTCCGGAAGTTCAAGCCTGACATGAGTTTGAAAATCAAGGAGGAAGTCACCAAACAAATCAATGCCAAGGTCCTCAGGGTGGTTGAATAACCAACATGGTTAGACAACATCGTTCCAGTTCCAAAGAAGGATAGAAAGGTCAGAGTTTGCATCGATTACCGGGATCTCGGCCGAGCCAGTCCAAAAGATGATTTCCCTCTTCCAAACATACACATCCTAATCGACAATTGTGCCAAACATGAGCTCCAGCCATTTGTGGATTGCTTCGCCGGTTACCATCAGATCTGGATAGACGAGAAGGACACTAAGAAAACGTCTTTCATCACGCCGTGAGGAGTATATTGTTATAAGATGATGCCATTCGGCCTAAAGAATGTTGGGGCCACTTACATGAGGAGTATGACTACTATCTTCCATGAAATGATACATAAGGAGATCGAGGTATATGTGGAAGACGTCATCATCAAGTCCAAGAAAGCCACATATCATATAGTAGATTTGAGGAAGTTTTTGAAATTAAACCATGCAAAGTGTGAATTCGGGGTTCCTGCCGGAAAATTTCTTGGGTTCATCGTCAGCCGCCAAGGAATCGAACTGGATCCATCAAAAGTCAAAGCCATCCAGGAGCTTCCACCACCAAAGAACAAGAAGGATGTGGTGAGTTTTCTGGGATGACTAAATTACATCAGCTTATTCATAGCCCAGTCCACAATCATATGTGAACCAATCTTCAAGATGTTAAAGAAAGACGCTGCAACCAAATGGACCGAGGATTGTCAAAAGGCCTTCGACAGAATCAAGGAATACCTATCGATGCCACCAGTTTTGGTTCCGCCAGAGCCAGGTAGACCCTTATTTCTCTACCTTGTAGTACTAGATGGAGCTTTCGGCTGCGTTCTGGGGAAGTATGCCCAGACAGGGAGAAAGGAACAAGCTATCTATTATCTGAGTAACAAGTAACTCCATACGAGGCACGGTATTCTCTACTGGAACGTACCTGGATCGCTCAGAAGCTGAGACACTACTTTTGTGCCTACACAACATATCTCATATCAAGGATGAATCCCTTGAAGTATATTTTCCAGAATCCCAGGACCACTGGCAAGTTGGCTAAGTGGAAAATCCTGCTGAGTGAGTTCGACATCATCTATATGACTCACAAAGCGGTCAAGGGATAGGCATTGGCAGATCATCTTGCAGAAAACCCAGTGGGAGGAGAATACAAACCCTTGAAAACATATTTTCCCGATGAATAAGTATTGTTCATAGGAGAAGACATTGTTGAATCCTATGATGGTTGGAGGATGTTCTTTGATGGAGCGGAAAATTTCAAAGGAGTCGGCATTGGAGTATTTTGGTATCGGAAACTGGCCAACATTATCCGGCATCTGCTAAACTCAGATTTCCTTGCACCAACAACATGGCAGAGTATGAAGCTTGCATCCTAGGGCTCAACATGACCATCGACATGAATATTCAGGAGTTGCTGATAATCGATGACTCAGATTTGCTTATGCACCAAGTACAAGGAGAATGGGCTACCAAGAATTCCAAGATATTGCCATATCTGCACCATGTGCAGGAATTGAGAAAGAGGTTCACAAAGACAGAATTTCGGCACGTCCCCAGGATTCAGAACGAATTTGTCGATGCATTAGCCACCTTGTCATCCATGATAAAACATCCAGACAAGAATTTCATTGATCCTATTCCAGTGAAGATCCATAGCCAGCCGACATACTATGCCCATGTTGAAGAAGAAGTAGACAGGACACCTTGGTTCCACGACATCAAGGAATACTTGGCAAAAGGGGAGTACCCAAAGCATGAGAATCATACACAGAAATGTACGCTTCGGAGGTTGTCCAACAGTTTCTTTCACAACGGAGGAACCCTATACAGGAGAACTCCCGACTTGGGATTACTGAGATGTGTTGACGCAAAGGAAGCTTCTAAGCTACTTGAACAGATACATGCTGGGACCTGCGGCCCGCATATGAATGGTTTTTTCTTGGCCAAAAAGATACTCAAAGCCGGTTATTTCTGGATGACCATGGAAACAGACTGCATCCAGTATGTTCAGAAGTGCTACCAATGTCAGGTACATGCAAATATGATAAAAGTACCACCGAATGAGCTCAATGCAACTAGCTCACCTTGGCCATTCGCCGCCTGGGGAATGGATGTCATCGGTCCGATCGAGCCCACCACCTCAAATTGGAACAAGTTCATCTTGGTAGATATTGATTACTTCACAAAATGGGCCGAAGCAGCATCTTACAAAGAAGTGACTAAGAAAGTCGTGGCAGACTTTGTCCGCGACCGGATTGTTTATCGGTTCGGAGTTCTCAAATCAATCATCACCGACAATGCTTCCAATCTCAACAGTGACCTGATGAAGGCCATGTGCGAGACTTTCAAAATCAATCACAAGAATTCCACAACCTATAGACCTCATATGAATGGAGCCGTTGAGGCCGCCAACAAGAATATCAAGAAGATACTGAGAAAGATGGTAGAAAATCACAAACAGTGGCCCGAAAAGCTGTCATTTGCCTTATTGGGATACCACACCTTAGTCCGCACATCAACCGGGGCAACTCCTTAATTTCTGGTTTATGGTACAGAAGTTGTTATTCCTGCCGAAGTGGAGATTCCTTCATTGAGAATCATACAAGAAGCTGAGCTCAGCGACGCTGAATGGATAAGGAGTCGTTATGAGCAAATAGCCCTAATAGACGGGAAAAGAATGAATGCAGTGTGTCACACACAAATTTATTAGAACAGAATGAACAGAACCTTCAATAAAAGAGTCAAGCCTAGACAGTTCACACCGGGGCAGCTGGTGTTGAAGAAGATCTTTTCGCATCAAAATGAAGCCAAAGGGAAATTCTCTTCCAACTGGCAGGGTCCATACATGGTTCACAGGGTATTGACAGGAGGAGCTCTCATACTTGCAGAAATGGACAGAGAAGTCTGGCCAAAATCGATCAATTCAGATGTAATCAAGCGATACTATGTGTAACTCTTTATACTTTTCTCAAATAATGTAAATTGAACTACGCTCGACCTGATTCCCGTTTAAGAGGGGATACGTAAGCAGGCCTGTGGATTCGGTCACAAACCAATAAAAATCTTATTTCCCCCACAATTGGAACCGGGGCAGAATTTTGAGGAGGACCCTCAAAATTCCGAAGCAAGTTCAGCCGATCGCAGCATGTACAAAAGTCAGAGATGTCAATCCATCTAACTGGGGCAGAATTTTGAGGAGGACCCTCAAAATTCCATAGCAAAAGAGATTGCAATGTCTCAGATCTTGTCACGATTGTCAGTTTATCTAAAATTCTTAAAGTACATTTTTACTATGTCTTTACAAAACTATGCATGCTTGCTTGTAAGGTAACTCTGTTTAGACAAACGCTACCCCGATGATGCAAACGGGATCATCAGACCAAGGAAAGCCAGCAGGGACACGAATCAACCTTCCCCATCTACAAAACCCACGATTTTTTTTTGGATGCAGGGACAAAGGATAGACATGCCGCAAAGTCACAATCCTCACAAATCGCGTTATCAAAATCTGCTACCAGCTAAGAAATTCTGCTACTATCTACTATTTATTTTACTTTCTGCATAAGGCTAAATGCTGCCTTCCCTTGCATAAGACTAATCTCTTCCTTCATCCGCATGGGACTAAGTCCTGTCCCACATTTTGTATGAGGTTAAGCTCTACCTCCATATCTTGCATGAGGCTAAGCTCTGCCTCTATCTGCACAAGGCTAATCTCTGCCTCCATTTGCATAAGGCTAATCTCTGCCTTCATTTGCATGAGACTAAGCTCTGTCTCCACATCATGCATGAGGTTAAGCTCTACCTCCATATCTTGCATGAGGCTAAGCTCTGGCTCCATTTGCATAAGGCTAATCTCTTCCTTCATTTGCATGAGGTTAAACTCTACCTCTATATCTTGCATGAGGCTAAGCTCTGCCTTCATCTGCATAAGGCTAATCTCTTCCTTCATTTGCATGAGACTAAGCTCTGTCTCCATACCTGCATGAGGCTAAGCTCTGCCTCCAATTTACATTCTTTCGCCGAGACTAAGCGCTGTCTCTCTGGCATTATTTACTTTGCTCTTATTTCGGGCTAAGCTCTTCCCTCCACTTCACAAGACTAAGCCTTGTCTTGTTGACATCATATTACTGCATCTCATGGGCTGAAATATCGCCAACCTATCCAAAGGCGTCATAGTCTAAAATCATCATCCTCATAGCCGGAAGACACCATGTCATGGCCTGAGAATCTCTCAAACTTGCATATCATTATTCAAAGGCTTCATGGTTCGGAGGCACCATCTTCATGTCCCGAGAACATCATTTCATGGCCTGCAAATCTCTCATCGAATTATTCATGGACCAGGACACCATGGTCTAAGGACGTCATCCTCAACCATCCGAAGATAGCTTTCATGGTCCGAAGGGAACCTGCATCATGTTTAAATTTCCGCACGAATATATGCTTGTATTATATTTACTTGTAGGTGGCCCGGTAATCAACCGCAATCCCGCTCTAGTTCCTTCAGTTATCTCAAAACCTGGCCTATCACCATAACCCATCCTTCGCCTATCCCGAAACATTGTGTCCGTTCTTGTGATGACTTCATCGATATATTTCACCAATGAATCAAGAACTACACACGGCCGAATTCCTGTAAAACCAGGGATATGCAGGCAGCTCAGAAGCCAGAGTCCTGCCTAAATCTCAAACCATTTCGCTCGGTCAAAATTGGCCATCATATCTTTACCCGACAACTCTTTCATCCTTTTCGGGTAAAGAGAGGCAGCTGTTGATAGCCAACTTTTACCAAAATAATTTTTTTAATTGCATATATGTCTTCAAAATCATGCATTAGCACCAATTGGTATTTTTCCATAATTTTTTATATTTTTTATTAATTTGCCCAGTATTTTATTTTTAATAAATAATCATAAAATTGCATCACAAATGACTTCAAAAACCTGTCTTGATTTAATATTACTATTATGGTCCTATTAAGAACAAATCATTCCATAAATAGCCAAATTGGCACCTTTTTGGATATAATTACAATAACTTTGCAATTATAGCCCATGCATATAATTTTCGTGTTATTTTACCGGAAATTAGTCCACTGTATTTTTAAAATACTAAATAATTAGTTTTAAAACATTTTCATGCATAAAATCACTTTTGTAATTAGTTAATTATTTCACAAATTAATTTTTATTCAATTACTTTGGGGTATTTAACAAATAACCTTTTTAATTTCAATTTTAGCGTAAATCTACCAGCCCAATACCCCTTATAAATTAGCACAAACACTTTGAGCCCAAAACCCCAACCTGCCCGACCCAATAACCTTAGTCAATCCTGGCCGTTGATCATTTTTGATCAACAATACAAGTCTCCCCTTCCTTAATTAAACCTAAAGACTACCCTCCCAAACCCCTCATTTCCCTCTTCTCACCCCGCTGTCACCCTTTCCTTTCTCTCTCATACGCTCTCTACCTAAACCCTTATCTTCAAGCGCCGTCACCAGCTTATACCTCCATTCTATGGTGTTTCGTTGTCATTTGAGGCCTATACTGACCTCCTACTTGCTGTGATTCATCAATTTCCTAGATCCTTGAGAAGATCTCAAGGGACCTAGGCGGTTCTGGTTTGCACCTTTGATTCCTCGCCTTTTTCAGGATGTTTGCTCGACCTTGAGTAAGAACTTCTCTTATTTTTGTTACGAATCTATGATTTTCCAAGCCAATGTTCTCATCTCTGCTATGCTTTCTAAAACCCTAATTTTTGTCTCCGAAGATCTGAGACGAATCGAACGTATCTCACATGTTTTCCTTGAAAGTTTTCTATTTCTAACTGATTTCCCGTTTATCCTAAACTAGGGTTTATTATAAGTCATTTTTTCAAAGGGTTTTCTGATTTTTAAATGCTTAATCGTTTGTTCTTAAGTGTTCTTGACTGATTTATGCTAAGGTTGCCTAAGCCCTAGTCGATTTGATGTGAAACTCTAATTTTCAAATTTTTGCTTCAACTTGGAGTCTTTCAGTGTTACCAGTCGTATTGATTCACTCTGTATTTTTGACTTACACAATTCTCCTTTGTCAAATCCAGTACTTTGTGATTTTTGCCCTAACTAACCTCTATTAGGGTTCAAATCAGTTTTCCGGCTAATCCCTATGTGTTTATGAATTTTACTTAGTTTATCTATGGGGGTTGATATAATCTTTCCATAAATCATTGTCACTTTGAAATTTGGTTGATTGATTTGCTCTGACTTGTATGCCTAAGTCTTGCTTGTTTCCCTGTTTACGACTTTAATTAGTCATTCTTACCTTATTTGATTGCATGTATATTTACTGATTCCTTTGCATGATTCTTTCCTTAATTAGACCCCTGATTATTTTATTATGTACTCCTTTATTTGGTCTGATTTGAACCTCTTGCCTTAATTAATCCTTGTCCCTACCGTTGGGTAATTACCCTTAATTAAGGGAAGACTATACTGATTTGGCGTGTGAATTGATTCAGCGATTTCCTTAATAACCGAGTGATTGATCTCCTTTATTTTATTCTGTTTTGATCCTAACTACTATATATACTCTCCTCTATTCTCACTACCAGACACGAACACTAGTTCAAAGAAACTCTTTTACACTTAAAAGGCTCTCTTTGTTCTTCTCTGTTACCCTCAACTTTCACTGCTCTAGCCAACTGTAATCCAAGACTAGTTATTATACAACTTCTGCTCTATACTGTGTGCTTTAACTCCTTAACTGGTATGTCCTGATCCAATTTCAAAGTCCAAACTCTATGTGTTCTATTGTTGCTTTAGGTCATTGATTTCCAGTCTTGTTCCTGCTTACTCTCTGTGATGACCCAAAAGGTTATCCCGTATATTTCTAGCTAATTCTGTGTTCCGAGGTCGTGAAAACCTCCTTCTATCTCACCTCAATTTGCGTGCGCATCCCGGGCGTGTAGCCTGGAAGCCTTTATGTGAAAAACCTATAAAAGTGATAATTTTGTATTAGAACTTTGAATAAAGTTGACTTCATTCAACGTTTTTGGTAAACGGATGCAGAACCGTGATTTGACGATCCCGAAAGGTCCGTAGGAAAATATGGGACTTGGGAGTATGCCCGGAATTGAATTCTGAGGTCCCGAGTCCGAGAAATGAGTTTTTTAAGAAAATTATTTTCTGAAAACTATAAAGGTTTTTGAAAATGAAATTTGAGGTGAAACCTGTGGTATCGGGCCCGTATCTTGGTTTTGGAGCCTGGAACAGGTTCAATATGTTTTACATGTGTTATCTGGGAAGTTTGGAAATAAACGGACTTCGTTTGGCGTGATTCGGATCAAAAATGGAAAAAAAATTGAAGTTATAAGAAATTTCATTGATTTTGGGGTTTAATCCGTTGTTTTTGATGTTATTTTGGTGGTATAATTACTCGAATAAGTCCGTAGGATGTTTTAGGTTATGTGCATAATTGGTTTTGAGCCCCGAGGGCTCGGGTTAGTTTCGGGTAGGTGTCGGATTGCAAAATGTAGGAAAATCTGGTGTTTTTATTGCTGTTGCTGGTGTCCAGGGAATTACCCTATGCGAACGCACTCAAGGGAGTGCGAACGCACAGGGTTATAGAGGTATGGGGGGTCAGGGTAGCTTAAGCTTGTGCGAACGCACCAAATGGGATGCGAACGCTGAGGGTTATTTGGTAACTACTGTGCGAACGCGTAGGTGGAGTCGCGAACGCACAACATTAGCGTGGGCCTAGGGGGATGGGTGTAAAATACCCCATGTGAACGCGACCCCACAACCGCGAACACACATGTCTGTGTAGTAAGCCTCCGCGAACGCGACCTGGGGCCCGCGAACGCGGAGAGTAATCTCGCCCAGCTATTTTTAAATGCCCAAAACAGAACTATTATGTGATTTTTACCAAAATTCATAAACCCTCTTCTTCTCCAAACCCCATAGGCGATTTTTGAAGAGCTCTTCCATGATAGCCTCGTAGGTAAGTTATTCTAACATTGTTTTCTTCCATTTTTCATCAACATCTATTAGATTCTATATCAAAAAACATGAAATCAAAGGTAGAAATTGGGATTTCTGGGTAGAGTTAGGGCTTTTTGAATATTTAGGAATTTGACCTCGTTTTTGGATCGGATTTCAAAAAAAATTATATTCGGGATCGTGGGTGAATGGGTGATCGGGTTTTGGTCCGAACATCGTGTTTCGACCAAGCAGGCCCGGGGTCGATTTTTGGAAATTTTGGAAGAATGTTGGGAAATCTATAATTAGGCATTTAAATCGAATTGTTTAGCATTTATTGATGTTATTGAGTCGATTATGTCTAGATACGATTGATTTGGAGTCGGGTTTGAAAGGAAAAGCGGTGCTAGAGGCTTGATTTGGATTCTTGGAGTCGAGGTAAGTATCTTGCCTAACCTTGTGTGGGGGAACTACCCCTTAGTATTGATTTTTCTATGTTGATTGTAGTCCGCGTACGCGAGGTGACGAGTGCGTAATCGGACTTATTTTCAAATAGAGTGCCCTTTAAGGATTTTTAGGTCCTTATGTTCCCCGCGTATGAATTGAAATTGTTATATTTGAATTCCTGATTTCTAGTTTCATCTCTCCCTGGTCAAATTAGAAGCACTTGCCTAACATTCCTTGTTTCTTATATGATCTTAATTGAATTAAATGAAGACTTTGTTTTTCCTACCGTTATATTATATCTTTCTTCATACGCTGCCTATGTGATTAAAACTAGTATAGTCTCGCCCTATAAATGTCTAACAAGTAATTGGAATATCTATACGTTGGTCAAGCATGCTCGTGAGTCGTACATTGTGATTTAAATGATTTTCCTCTTAAGTACTACATAGGTTTAATTGATGACGCCCATGTTGATGGTATTCTTTAATGCTTCCTATTTACTGAGCATTTGTTCAAACTGAGTTTATTCGGTGAAGGTAATTGTCTAAGTGATATTGGTTATAGTTGATTCCTTTACTGGGATGATTTGGTTTCTTGGTTGCGAACTTGAATATATAGAATTGTTGCTATATTTGTCTTTTTCCCCCCTTGTTATGTTGTTTTCTCTTTGTGCTTGGCATTCCTTTTAGTGGCTACTTCTTATGAGTGAGTTTTTACTATTTTTATGATTTAAGTCTTTGTATTGATTTGATCATCGCACTTTGTATTTCGGTCTTGTTTGTTTTTACGCCGGTTGTGGCAATATATGTTGTTTCTGTCGTATTGTGGTTGTTTTCCTCAGTGGAGGCATTGCATATTTAAATTGGGACTACGGATAGAGATCCGAGAGATTTCCCCCTGTACTGCATTGCATATTTAAATTGGGACTACAGACCGAGATCCGGGAGCTTTCCCCCTATACTGCACTGCATTTTTAAATTGGGTATACGGACAGATATCCGAGAGCTTACCCCCTGTACTGCATCGCATATTTAAATTGGGACTACAGACAGAGATCCAGGAGCTTTCCCCCTATACTGCACTGCATTTTTAAATTGGGACTACAGACAGAGATCCAGGAGCTTTCCCCCTATACTGCATCACATTTTTAAATTGGGACTACGGACACAGATCCGGGAGCTTTCCCCCTGTACTGCATCGCATATTTAAATTGGGACTATGGACCAGATTCCGGGAGCTTGTCCTCTGTACTGCATTGCATGACAAATTCTGAGTTGCGGACTGAACTCCGGTGGTTTTATCATTGAGGAGACTTGGATCGGAAGATATATATATATATATATATATATTGAAAAGTATAGCTTAAAAGCAATTATCTCTAGAAAAATTATGTCTGAAGGACTTCTATTTCGAAAGTATATTTGAAAAGTATGTCTTGCAGAAAAATGATATTTGAAAGAGCAGTATTTGGGAAAGTATATTTTGAACATCACGTATTTTGATGATATTTGATAGAGCAGTATTTGATAAAGTATATTTGAACACCACGTATTTTGAAGAGACTATATTTTAAAGATTTCTCTTTATAAAAATATATAAATATACATTCAGAGAAAGTATGTTTCAAAGAAGAAATTTCTCTATTCCGAAATGATTATATCTGTAAAGCTTTCAAATTAAACTCACGATTTAAAGATTTTCACTCGAAGGTTTGACCAGTTTTATTGAGTTTATTGGCTAAGGCCTGACGTGAATAAATTGATGCAGTGCTGAGTTTCTAGTGCTTTTATTGGGTTGTGATTCCTGCCATTTGGATTGCGTTCTTTCTATTCTCTTTGTGTATTTCTATTATGTTGTCCGTTGATCGTAATTATTGAATTTTCATCCGTATTATTCGATCGTATCGTTAATTATATTGAAAAATCTTTAGATAGATATTATGTTTCGGTCATTTATACATTTATGCCTTTTTACTTATTAGACCGGTGGTGTCTTGACTAGTCCTCGTCACTACATCACCGAGGTTAGTCTTGATACTTACTGGGCACCGCTGTGGTGTGCTCACACTACACTTCTGCAGACTTTTGTGTGCAGATCCAGGTTATTGTTGTTAGTAGTTGCGCAGATCATTGCTGAGGAGACTCAAGGTAACCTGCTGCTGCGTTCGCAGGCTTCGGAGTCACCTTCTTGTTTTATTTCTATTCAACTGTACTTACTTATTCCTAGATAGTTGTGCTTAGATTTGATAGAAATATTTCGTAGAGCTTATGACTTGTATTTACCGGGTTTTGGGAAATTGTAAACTCTTTCAAGATGTCTATATCGATACTGTTATGATTCATTTATTATTGTTGTCGTTCAGTGGAAATGTTAGGCTTACCTAGTCCCTAAGACTAGGTGCCATCACGATACTTAACGGAGGGAAATTTGGGTCGTGATAAGTTGGTATCAGAGCTCTAGGTTCATAGGTGCTACGAGTCATAAGCGAGTTTAGTAGAGTCTTACGGATCGGTATGGAGACGTCTGTACCTATTTTCGAGAGGCTACGAAACTATTAGGACAATTTCACTTCTTTCATTTCCATCGTGCGAGTTGATTGATCTTGAAGGTTGAAATTATCGTTCCATTCTCTCATCGATGGTGAGGACACGAGCCGCGGTTCCTGATGATGTTACCCGAAGCAAACGTCGCAAGGATCAGAGACAGAGGCCGACAAGGAGCACGTGCCGCAGTTAAGATGCCTACCAGAGCAGCCGTTGAGGAGTCGCTAGAAGTTCTAGTTGAGGGATAGGTACTGGGGGTGCCTGTTGCTACCCCGGACTTCAGGAGGCCTGGGCATAGTTTTGAGAATAATTGGTACATTGACTCAGGCGAGATTGATTCTAGTTCACCAGCTATTACACAGATGACTTCAGGAGGACTGGGCATAGTGTTGAGAATAATTGGTACATTGACTCAGGCGAGATTGATTCTAGTTCACCAGCTATTACACGGATCACGGGAGGAGTTCAGACTCCCACCGTCTACACTCTAGATCAGTGAGATCATATTGGTCAAGTTCCAGTTTTCATGGCAGCACGACATGTGGTTTCAGTTCAGCCCGTGGTTAGGGCAGTAGCATCGGATGAAAAATACCTTGGACTTGAGGGGTACGACAATTACCACCCTCCTATCTTTCAGTGGAGTGGCGACAGATGGTACCCAGGTTTCCTGGAAGGGTGTCACTATATTCTTTGTACTTCGGGTATTGTGGAGATGAGCGGGATTGCTTTTGTCACGTCTCAGGTTCAGAGTAGTGGGTTGATCAGTGTGGGCGGCATATGAGTTGGGGTAACCTGGCCGAGTTAGCTTCACTAGCATGGATTCAGTTTTCGGAGATGTTTTGAGGGAGGTGCACCTCAGTTCTGTCAGGATGTACGACGCGCGGAGTTTGAGCAGTTGCGTCAAGGCGTTATGTCACTATTGTAGTATGCCGTTAGATTCAGTGAGTTGGCCAGATATACACCTGACTTGATTGATTCAGTTAGGAGGTGAGTCCGTAGATTCATTGAGGGACTCAATCATGGTAGAGAATTTTGGGTCAATCAGTTAAGTTGCATTACCAACTTTGCATGGGGGCTATTCAGGTACTCATGGGTCTCGGAGGATGCGTATTGTATGTCTTCCACAACCACGTCGGCAGAGAGATTGTTTTCGGTGTGGAGATGTTAGCCACAGGTTGAAAGATTGTTCCAGGATTCAGGTAGATGTGTTATATCAGGGTATTCATGTGGGTAGAAGGCGCCCAAGAGGGGGAGGCCCGACCCATTGATGTGTTGTATATAGTAGGCTAGAGGCCGTCGTGCCAGATATCATCACCCAGGTATGTCTTGATGTGCTAAAGTGGGGTACCATTGTATTTCACCATAGTCATGTTGGTCAGGACGAATTTCCATTATTTGTTGTTTCATTTATGAGTGAGTTTCATGTTTTGCACTCTATTCTTGTGCTTGCTCCTGCTGGGAGATTTTATGAGTAGTAGCCTGTGTCTATCATTGTTTATTTCATTCTTGATAGTGGTGAACTGGAAGTGAGTCCTTGTTGTTCTTCGTGGTAAGATTTATGTGATTTTTCTAAATATTTTGCTTACGAGTTGTGATTTGTTACTCCATCGAGATGTGAGATCAGCTAGCGTTATGATTTTATCAACTGAGATGAGTTAATGGAGAAATTTCTATTGGTATGATATAATTTCGGTATGTTATTCAGAGTTGAGGGTGAGTTCCTCGTGATAATTGTGATTTGATATATTTAGACCGGGCTGAGTACTGCGGTGGAATTTTATCAAGATGGAATCCTTGTGATTTGTTTATATGATTTGCTTCTTCCTTGTTATATTGCTTTGGTAAGTCAGTATTGATAGAGATTTATGCCTATGGTCTTGTTTGATAGTTCCCTTATATGCTTCTATTTTCATATTCAGCCATTTCGTTATGTGTTTTCCTTAGTTTAGTTTGCGAGATGTGTGCCCAATGGTGTTAGTTGTGGCTTGGTGATTAGGCTGTTTAATAATGAAGTTTTCGTGTTCATTGCATCATTATCAGTATTATGGGGTTTAGAAACAGAGTTCTTCCATATGTGGGACTAATTGCCAATGTTGAGTTAATTTCGGGCAGTTATTGTGATCAAAAGTGCTATTAAGCCTATGTGTGATGCGCTATGTTGTGTGGTCATGCCTTATGGGCGTAGACCTGAGTTGATGCAGCTGGTTCAGGCTAATGTCGGATATAGATTTAGAACGGTTCTTTTGGAAATGAGTAGAAAGTGAGGAATTGAGGTATGAGGCTTATCGATGAAGGCTATATTGCAGTTATGATGGTGTCATCAGGATTATGTAGGTTGGGGTGATGTGGGATCACCCGCGGGTGTGTGTTGGAAGTGCGCAATTAGTGATTGGATGAGTTCAAGTGAATCTTGGCACGTTCGAGGACGAACATTTGTTTAAGAGGGGGAGATTGTGATGACCCAAAAGGTCATCCCATATATTTTTAGCTAATTTTGTGTTCCGAGTTCGTGAAAACCTCCTTCTAAGTCACCTCGATTTGCGTGCGCAGCCCGTTCGTGTAGCCGGGAAGCCTTTATGTGAAAAACTGATAAAAATGATAATTTTATATTAGAAATTTGAATAAAGTTGACTTCGGTCAACATTTTTGGTAAACGGACCCGGAACCGTGATTATTTGACGGCTCCGGAGGGTCTGTAGGAAAATATGGGACAAGGGGCGTATGCCCGAATCAGATTCCGAGGTCCAATTCCGAGAAATGAATTTTTTTAAGAAAATTATTTTCTGAAAAATATAAAGGTTTTTGAAAATAAAATTTGAGGTGAAACCTGTGGTATCGGGCCCGTATCTTAGTTTTGGAGCCCGGAACAAGTTCAATATGTTTTATATGTGTTATTTGTGAAATTTGGAAATAAACGGGCTTCATATGGCGTGATTCGGATCAAAAATGGAAAAAATTGAAGTTTAAAGAACTTTTAAGAAATTTCATTGATTTTGGGTTTAATTCGTTGTTTTTGATGTTATTTTGGTGGTATAATTACTCGAACAAGTCCGTAGGATGTTTTTGAGGTTGTGTGCGTAATTGGTTTTGAGCCCCGAAGGCTCGGGTGAGTTTCGGGTAGGTGTCGGAGTGCGAAACGTAGGAAAAATCTGGTGCTTTTATTGTTGTTGCTGGTGTCCAGGGAATTACCCTATGCGAACGCACTCAAGGGAGTGCGAACGCACAGGGTTATAGAGGTCTGGGGGGTTAGGGTAGATTAAGATTGTGCGAACGCACCAAATGGGATGCGAACGCGGAGGGTTATTTGGTAACTACTGTGCGAACGTGTAGGTAGAGTCGCAAACGCACAACATTAACGTGGGCCTGAGGGGAGGGGGGTGTAAAATACCCTGTGCGAACGCGGCCCCACAACCGCGAACGCACAGGTCTGTTTAGTAAGCCTCCGCGAACGCGACCTAGGGCCCGCGAACGCGGAGAGTAATCTCGCCCAGCTATTTTTAAATGCCCAAAACAGAACTATTACGGGATTTTTACCAAAATTCATAAACCCTCTTCTTCTCCAAACCCCGTAGGAGATTTTTGAAGAGCTCTTCCACCAAAGCCTCGTTGGTAAGTGATTCTAACATTGTTTTCTTCCATTTTTCATCAACATCTATTAGATTCTAGGCCTAAAAACATGAAATTAAAGGTAGAAATTGTGATTTTTGGATAGCGTTAGGGCTTTTTGAATATTTAGGAATTTGACCTTGTTTTGTTGTAGGATTTCAAAACAAGTTATATATTCGGGCTCGTGGGTGAATGGGTGATCGGGTTTTGGTCCGAACCTCGTGTTTCGACAAAGCGGGCTCGGGGTCAATTTTTAGAAATTTTGAAAGAATGTTGGGAAATCTATAATTAAGCATTTAAATTGAATTTTTTAGCATTTATTGATGTTATTGAGTCGATTATGTCTAGATACTATTGATTTGGAGTCGGGTTCGAAAGGAAAAGCGGTGCCAGAGGCTTGATTTGGATTCTTGGAGTCGAGGTAAGTATCTTGCCTAACCTTGTGTGAGGAAACTACCCCTTAGGATTGAGTCTTCTATGTTGATTGTAGTCCGCGTACGCGAGGTGACGAGTGCTTACTCGGACTTATTTGCAAATAGATTGCCCTTTAAGGATTTTTAGGTCCTTATGTTCCCCGCTGATGCGAGACTAAATTGCATAGTTTAACATATGATATACCTTACATTTTATGCGCATTAATGATAAAAATACACTTGTTATGTGCTTAATGGAGTTTATTTCATGTGTAGGTGAAGTGGAGATGGAAACGGAGCTAAAAGGATGCAAATACGTCGAAAAATACGAGAAAGGAGACACCCGGGCGATAGCCGGGCGACAGAGCAAAACACCCTGACCCTACCTGGCGTTAGCCAGGCGTTTGGGATGAAACGCCAGCCCTACCCTAGAGTTAGCCAGGCGTTTGGGCTGAAACGCCAGCCCTAGTTGGCGTTAGCCAGGCGTTTGGGTCCAAACGCCAGGGGCTGCCCAGTTCGGCCAAATCCGAGT
>ML415228.1:0-127761 GCA_005239525.1 Nicotiana knightiana
TCAAAATAGTCTAGATTTAATTTTTATAATTTTTTACCAATTATGGAAAATAGAAGGACATAATTTGTTTTTTTTATGCTTTTAATGAAGTTATTAGCAACGAATCTGAATGTATATTACTGGTCAAACACCAAAGGGAAATTAAGTGACACACTTTCCAAACTAATTCCTGCAAAATAAGATTGTATTACCATAGTATTAGATTTGATTTCTTTAATTTATGGAAATGACATAAAGTTATTTATCTTGGTTACTATAGCGTCATCAATTGATTATTTGATGCACTGCTTCCCTATAAATACATTGCTAAAGTAACAGTTAAGACATAAAAAATACCAGTCATATAGTTACAGTAGTTCTACCAATATACTTCGAAGACAATGGAGAAGGCAACATTTCTTAAGATTTTCTTGGTCTCATTTTTGCTTATTTTGCTAGGTAAGTAATTTAGATCTATTCACATATTTTATGTAGTAATTCATATTTAACCAGGTTATAGTCACACTTTACTGACAACAGTGACGTAATTAATACTCTATTCATTTCGTTGTCATGTTTTCCTTTTACATGCCATTAAGAAATAACTTTCTTACTAGCAACTTTTACTTTAGAAACAATTTGTCTGTCTTTCTTATATTATGAATATGATAGCTTTATATTTTTTTTCCTTTTTAATAACTTATTTAATGATATCAATGTTGTTAGGACAATCAAGCGATGCAGTGTTAGGACAATCAAGCGATGCGGCGATTAAATGCACCAAGGATATTGATTGCGCAATCANCTATTGCGAAAATTGAACCATGATTTTTCAATTTTCATAAGTAAAAAGGTCAATTAAAGTCCCTTAATTTCATATTGATATGCGGCTATTCAGGTCTCGCAAGTGCGAGATACTGTTCTCATTTGCAAGAAAGGGGTCGCAATTGCGAGATGGGATGTGGACTAACTATTTCGCATTTGCGAATATTTTGTTCGCTTCTGCGATGGGGAACCTGGGCAGACTTGATTGCATTTGTGATTACCTGATAGCTTTGCACGAACCATAGATGCATCTATTAACCTGGCGAGGCCAACAACTCGCTCCCATGAGAGTATGGTCCATAAATCCTTTCGAGGCGAACGACCTGATTCTATAAAAGTTTGGTACATAAATCATGCCGAGGTGAACAACCCGATACCATAAGAGTGTGGTACATAAATCCTGTCGAGGCGAACAACCCGATCCTATTAGAATAAGAGGATTTTATGGGTCCTTGGCCCCACTCAAAGATAAACGTGTGAGTTGTATTATCTTTAACAAAAACCTTTCTTTGAAATATATATATCACGAAAACATGACGTAATAGGAGTTAAATTATTTGATGACTAGTCATGAACTCGTGAAGTCTCTACAATAGCAAGTCTAGTCTCAAGTCGAAATGTAAAACAGATGGATTTAATAAGCGAGATACTGCTCACATAGTACAACTATAGCATGGTGTGAACCTAAGCCTACACGGACAGTAACATGAATGTAGCTACATACGCGCTCACGTCACCTCGCGCGTACGTAGCCCCTACAACAAGTAGCACACATCATCATACAACCTTGGGGTAATCTACCCCTCATGGAGTTAGACAAGAGACTTACCTCGCTTCAATGTTCCATCCTCGACTCCAACGCCACTCTAACACATCAAATCAATGTTCGTCGCTCCAAAACTAGTCAAACAATATGCAAACCAATAAAAATATATTCTAATACTAAAAATAAGTCAATTTATAACAATTACCAACTCCGCTCGAAAAGTCAATAAAGTCGATCCTCGGGCCCACTTGCCCGAATTCTGAAACAAATTAAAAATAAATATTACTCATAACTCATATGGTCTATATCAAAAATATCATCAAATTTCATCCATGACTCGACCCACAAATCAAGGATTTACAATTTCTCAACTTTGGAGCTCAAAATCCCAATTTTTATAATCCAAACATGGATAAGAATAATAACCAATGGAAATAATCATGGAGAAACATCAAAATAATGGTAAGATATTTACCCCCTTGTTGATACGAGAAAAACTCCATGAGAATCTGTAACGACCCGACCGGTCGTTTTGCGTTATCGGGCCCGGTTCCCCTAAATGAAACTTTTCGTAGCGGCTTATTATGATTTATGACTTGCGGGGTTCGGAAGTGTTTAGAGTGATATAGGAACACTTGGTTCCTTAAGGTTGGTCTTTAAGGCCAAGTTTGAATTCGGTCAACATTTTGAGTAAACGACCTCGGAATTGAGTTTCGACAGTTCCGGTAGCTTCGTATGATGATTTCGGACTTGGGCATATGTTCAGAATGGGTTTTGGATGACCCGGGAGCGTTTCGGCGCCCAATAGCAAAATAAGAGTTTCCTTAAGTTCATATTGTGATTTGGGACGTGTTTTTGTGTTATCAAGGTCCAAACAGAATTTTGAGACCAGGAATAGTTCCGTTATGTCATTTATGACTTGCTTGCAAAGTTTGGGGTCATTCCGAGTAGTATAGGTCGATTCGGCGCATTGTTAGCAAATTCAAGAACTTAAAGTTCTTAAGTTTTATTCTACGGGTGTTGAGGGGTGATTTTGAGTTTTAGCGTTGTTTTGGGTGTTCCGAAGGCTCGAGCGAGTCCGTATTATAATTTGGGACTTGTTAGTATATTTGGACGGGGGCTCGGGTGGGCCTAGGTGCCTCTCGGGCACCAAACAAGGCCAAAAACCAGCTGAAGCAGTTGCTGGTGCACATGATCTGGTGTGACCGCAGGTGCGGTTGCCCAGTCGCAGGTGCGGGATCGCTCCTGCGGTCCCAAGCCTCGCAAATGCGGCTTTAGGTGGGCTGCCCTTTCCTCACAGATGCGGACCATGTTCCGCAGGTGCGGGCTCCTCTACGCAGGTGCGAGCTTTATCCTCCTAGCCCAGTTCCGCAGGTGCGATACCACAGGTGTTGTCCTTGAGTCGCAGGTGCGAAACCACTGTAGGTAATGAGTTCTTTAAAGCACGGGATTTATTCATTTCACTCCATTTTCTTCCACCATAGACGACCTTGAAAGCTTGGAAAAGAGCTCCACGACGTAGCTACTAAAAGGTAAGTGAATTCTACCTAATGTTAGTTTAATGTATGAATTCCTAGTCAAATTAACTAACCAATTAATGAAAATCAAGGGTTAGAGTATTAACCTAGGGCTTTATGAAAATTTAGGGAATTACCCGTTAATTAGCCATGAATCCAGACAAAAATCATATATTAATGATCCTTAGGTTATGTGTAAGTGTTTCCTTCAAAAATTTCCGAAATCCGAGCATGCGGTCCCGGGGGTGAATTTTGGGATTTCTTCAAGTAGGATGAAATGACTAAGTAAATAGGATAATTCCATACTTTTGAGTATAAATTGATATATTTATGTAACATTTGGCTAGTTTCGAGTCCTTTGGTGACAAGTTTGGAGTTTCTGGCGTGTTTGTGGCCCGGAGAGTAGGTTCGACACGAGCTTAGTCACCTTTCTAACTTTGTAAGAGGGAATTGACCCATAGGTTATTTAAATGACTATGGGCTAATGTTTGTGGGGGCTATGTACGTACGAAGTGACGAGAGTCCGTACGTAACAGCTATTATTGTTATGTCCGGGTAGTTAGGCCTAAACCATGCCTTGTGTTCTTCCTTGAAATGAACTATATGCTTTATGAATTCATGTTATATGCAGCTTTGTTTCCCTGAAATCATGGAATTTGAGAATTTAAAGGAATTGTTCACTTGGAAGTAATTTATGAAGAATATTGTGTGTGCATGTGACCACTTTGCAATTTAAATTCTGCGAGCGGAGTGTTATTTCCCCTGCTCTTATAGGAGCGGGCCGTACGCCACGTCGAGGTTGAAAGATGTAATTATGGTTCGGGTTGTTCGACCCTCGGTAGTGCACATATATGAGTATTATGATGGCTGAGGCCGGTTGTCCTTATCCCCTATGCGCATGTTAAATCGTTAATGGTTTTATGGATATCGAATTGACAAGATATTTAGGGGAAAATGAAGTAGTAATTCTTTATTGAATTCCAATATTTATTTGAATTGCGGTTACCTGAAATGTTTACTGTTTTTATTATCCCGCATGCCTATTGCTGTTATCATATCTTGTTAAATAATATTGTTGGACCCTAGTGAGTGTCAAGTCGACCTCTCGTCGCTACTTCTTCGAGATTAGGCTG
Source organism: Nicotiana knightiana (assembly GCA_005239525.1). Taxonomy (NCBI): domain Eukaryota; kingdom Viridiplantae; phylum Streptophyta; class Magnoliopsida; order Solanales; family Solanaceae; genus Nicotiana; species Nicotiana knightiana. The sequence continues at coordinate 4,221 of ML415228.1, forward strand.
GATACTCACTTGGTACATATTTATTTATGTACTCATGCTACGCTTCTGTACTTAATTGTACAGGTCCTCAGGCTGGTGCATCTGGTTATCAGACCGGAGCTCGATTCTGAGTATAGTTGGACCTGACTTCACGGTGAGCTGCTTCTCCTGACGATCCTCAGCAGCACCATAAAGTCTTCTTTTGTTATTTCCCGTCTATTACTTTCTAACAGTGGGGCATTTCTATTATATCTTTTGTATATTCTGTTAGTATGCCCGTAGGACTTGTGACACTAGTTCCTGGCACAGACGTGGTAGATATTTTGGTTTACGGGTCTGTATATATATATCGGCTCATGTCTTGTTATGACTGCTTTTTGTCAAATTGGCTATACCCTCTTCATTAATTGTTCAAACTTCGAAAACTTGTTACGCGTTGGAATGTTTAGTTAAATATAGAAAATTCTGAGTAATTTGAGTGTTGGCTTGCCTAATCCCGGTGTTGGGCGCCATCACAACCTGAGTTACGATTTCGGGTCGTGACAACATGGTATCAGAGCTCTAGGTTCACGTAGGTATCACGAGTCACGGGCAGACCCAATAGAGTCTTGCGGATCGGTACGGAGACGCCTGTACTTATCTTCGGGAGGCTATAAGGTATTAGGAAACCTCTCTTTATTGATATTGTATCATGCAATCGATGGTAAACTGAATCTCACTCTTCTATTATCTTACAAATGGTGAGGACGCGTGCAACTGACGTTCCAGACCCGGGAGATGCCGCTACCCCCGCCGTTCGAGGATGTGGAAGAGGTCGGGGGAGGGCACCGACCCGAGGTAGGGGACAAGGGCGTCCCAGAGCTGTTCCATTAGCACCCCTAGTAGAGGATCCTATTATAGAGGAGCAGGGCGAGGTGCCCCCAATAGATCATGCTCCAGTGGACTTTATGACGGCGCCAGGCTTCTAGGAGGTCATGTGCCGTATAATGCGGTTCATGGACTCTATGACTCAGGCTGGTTTATTTTCAGCAGATCCTGCCACTTATCAGGCGGGAGGGGGAGTCCAGACCCCTATTGCCCAGACCGCAGGACATGCAGCAGCAGTATATCAGACCCCGGGTACACTGTCCGTGGGCGAGACCCAGCCAGCAGCAGCAACACCTTAGCTCAGACCAGCTGCGGACGACAATCCGCAGAAGTTATTGGATTGGACTCGATTGCACCCTCCAGTCTTCAAGGGTGAGCAAGGCGAGGATGCCGAGGATTTTGTTGACAGGTGTAGGGACAAGCTTCACAACATGAGGAAATTAGAGTCCCATGCAGTGGACTTCACTACCTTCCAGTTAGAGGGCAGAGCTCGCAGATGGTGGCAGTCCTATATTCTCGGCAGGCCGACAGATTATCCTCCTATCACTTGGGAGCAGTTCACTCAGCTATTCCTAGACAGATATATCCGACCCTCTGAGAGGGAAGAGCTGCGGTATCAGTTTGAGCAGCTGGAGCAGGGACAAATGGTCAATGACAGATTATGAGGCTAGATTTTTAGAGTTGTCTCGCCATGCACTCATGATACTATCCACTAATACCGAGAGAGTGCAGAGATTTGTAGTGGGGTTGCATCCAGGTATTAGGGCCAACATGGCCCGAGAGGTGGAGATGGGGACTCCTTATCAACTTGTGGTGGAGATTGCTCACAGGATCGAGGATTATCGGTCGAGGAGCAGGGAGCATGGGCAACAGGATAAGAGGGCCAGATTTTCCGGAGATTTCAGAGGTGCCCCAGTTAGGGGCAGAGGTCAGTTTGGTAGGGGTCAGCCCAGCAGGCCCCCATATTCAGCACCCCCACCACATCGCCGAGGTGTTCTAGCGAGGCCTCATTTCAGCGCCATGCCAGAGCGTTCCTATCTCCATTCAGCTATCCAGAGTTCACCCGGTGGTTATTCTAGTCATCAGAGATCCTCCAGTCCTTACTTCAATGCTATGCCGGAGGGTTCACATCGCCCTCCATCCATTCAGGGTTCTTCTTCGAGGCAGCAGGCTATGATACCTGGAGGTTGTTATGAGTGTGGGGATATAGGTCACATGAAGAGGTTTTGTCCCAGGTTTTGGGGCAAGGCAGTGCAGCAGGGTTATCAACTTATGGGCCCAGCACCAGCGGTCCGGCCACCCATAGGTAGAGGATAGGCTAGCAGGGGTGTCCTAGAGGTGGAGGACAGATAGGGGGAGTTCAGTCAGCTCTTATCCATTTCGGCAGAGGTCAGTCGTCCGGCGCTCCAGCTAGATTCTATGTTATTCCGGCCAAATCAGATGCAGGGGCCTCAGATGTCGTGATTACATGTATTATTTCAGTATGTGGTAGAGAGGCATCGATGTAATTTGATCCAGGATCCACCTATTCAAATTTTTCAGCCTTATTTACTCATTTTCTGGATATTCCTTGTGAGTTAGGTTCTCCCATAGATGTGTCCACTCCTGTGGGCGATTCTGTGGTGGTAGAAAGGATCTATCGGTCTTGTGTGATCACCTTCTGTGGGTTCGAGACCCGAGTGGACCTTCTATTGCTCGACATGGTTGATTTTGAGGTTATTCTGGGCATGGATTGGCTATCTCCTTATCATGCCGTGCTATATTTCTATGCCAAGACAGTTACTTTAGCCATGCCCAAGTTGCCTAGACTGGAGTGGAGAGGTTCCTCAGTTAGTGCAGCCAGTCGGGTTATCTCATTCCTGAAGGCTCGACATATGGTCGAGAAGGGTTGTCTAGCGTATCTTGCTTATGTGCGGGACACCACCGCCGAGTCTCTGACGATTGATTCAGTGCCACTGGTTCAAGAGTTTTCTGATGTATTTCCTTTATACCTTTCGGGCATGCCTCCGGATCATGATTTCGATTTCTATATTGATGTAGCTCCAGGCACGCAGCCTATTTCTATTCCCCCGTACCGTATGGCTCCGAAGGAATTGAAGGAGCATCTTTAGGAGTTGTTGGCTAAGGGGCTTATCAGGCCGAGCATATCTCCTTGGGGTGCTCCAGTGCTATTTGTGAAGAAGAAGGATGGGTCTATGAGGATGTGTATTGACTACCTCCAGTTGAACAAGGTCACCATTAATAACAAGTATCCACTGTCACGCATTGCTGATTTGTTTGACCAGTTGCAGGGTGCTCGGGTGTTTTCTAAGATTAATTTGAGATCGGGGTACCACCAGTTGAAGATTCGGGACTCAAATGTTCCGAAGACTTCTTTTCGTACGAGGTATGGCCATTATGAGTTCCTGGTGATGTCCTTTGTCTTGACTAATGCCCCAGCATCATTTATGGACTTGATGAACAGGGTGTTCAGGCCGTATATTGATTCCTTTGTTTGTCTTTATTGATGACATTTTGATTTACTCATGTAGCCTGAGGGAGCACGAGCAGCATTTGAGAGTTGTGCTCCAGACCTTGCGGGAACATGAGCTATGTGCTAAGTTCTCCAAGTGTGAGTTCTGGTTGGATTCCGTGGCATTCTTGGGGCATGTGGTATCCGGAGAGGGTATCAAGGTTCATCCTAAGAAGATTGAGTCAGTTCAGAGTTGGCCACGCCCTACTTCAGCTACAGCGATCAGGAGTTTCTTGCGTCTGGTAGACTATTATCGTCGATTTGTGGAAGGGTTTTCTTCTATTGCAGCTCCATTGACTAGATAGACTTAGAATAATGCCCCGTTCCGATGGTCCGACGAGTGTGAGTCGAGCTTTCAGAAGCTCAAGACAGCATTGATCTCGGCACCAGTTCTGATATTGCCTTCCGGTTATGGGATGTATACTGTGTATTGTGACGCTTCACGCGTTGGTTTGGGGTGCGTGTTGATGCAGGAGGGGAGAGTTATTGCTTATGTTTCGCACCTGCTGAAGGTTCATGTGAAGAATTATCCTGTGCACGATTTATAGTTGGCGGTGATTTTTCATGCTCTTAAGATTTGGAGGCACTACTTGTATGGGGTGTCCTGTGAGGTTTATAAAGACCACCGCAGCTTGCAGCACCTGTTCAAGCATAGGGATCTTAATTTGAGGCAGCGCAGATAGCTTGAGTTGTTGAAGGATTATGATATCACCATTCTTTATCATCCGGGTAAGGCAAATGTGGTAGCAGATGCCTTGAGTAGGAAGGCAGAGAGTATGGGTAGCTTGGCTTATATTGCATCAGAAGAGAGACCTCTAGCCTTGGACATTTAGTCCTTGGCTAATCTCCTGGTGGGGTTTGACCTTTCAGAGCCTCGCCGAGTTCTAGCACATGTGGTTGATCAGTCTTCGTTATTGGGAGAGATTAAGGCTCGACAGTTTGATGATCCGTACTTGGTAGAGCTACGGGAGACAGTGGTTCAGGGTGGTACCAAGGAGGTTACTATTGGCGAGGATGCCGTTCTGAGACATCAGGGCCGTTTATGTGTTCCTACTGTCGATGGCCTGAGAGAGAGGATTCTAGAGGAGGCACACAGTTCACGGTATTCTATTCATCCTGGTGCTATGAAGATGTATTGTGATTTGAAGCAGCATTTCTGATGGAGGTGAATGAAGAAGGACATAGTGAGGTATGTGGCCAGATGTGTTAATTGGCAACAGGTCAAGTATGAGCACCAGAAGCCAGGAGGCCTACTTCAGCAGATGCCCATTCCTGAGTGGATGTGGGAGCACATCACTATGGACTTCGTGGTTGGGTTGCCTTAGACTTTGCGGAAGGTTGACGCGGTTTGGATCATTGTGGATAGGTTGACCAAACCGGCTCATTTCATTCCAGTAGCTACTACATATACTTCTAAGAGGTTGGCCCAGATCTACATTTGGGAGATGGTCCGGTTGCACGGTGTGCCGGTGTCCATTATATCAGATCGAGGTCCTCAGTTCACCTCGCACTTCTAGAGAGCATTACATAGTGAGATGGGTACCCAGATATATCTCAGCATAGCATTTCACCCTCAGACTGATGGTCAGTCGGAGCGTACAGTTCAGATATTGGAGGACATGCTCAGGGCATGTGTGATAGACTTCGGAGGTCAGTGGGACCAGTTCTTGCCTTTGGCCGAGTTTGCTTACAATAATAGTTATCAGTACAACATCAAGATGGCTCCATTTGAGGGTTTTTATGGTCGGCGATGTCGTTCTCCTATCGAGTGGTTTGATCCTGGCGAGGCTAAGTTATATGGCACCGACCTAGTGAAGGATGTTTTGGAGAAGGTGAAGCTGATTCAGGAGAGGCTCCGCACAACATAGTCCAGATAGAAGAGTTACGCGGATCATAAAGCGCATGATGTATCATTTATGGAAGGATATAAGGTTCTGTTGAAGGTCTCGCCAATGAAGGGTATTATGAGGTTCGGGAAGAAAGGCAAGCTGAGCTCGAGGTTTATAGGTCCTTTCAAGGTGTTGAGGCGAGTTGGGGAGGTTGCTTATGAGCTAGATTTACCTCCAGTTTATAAGGAGTTCATCCGGTCTTTCATGTATCCATGCTCCGGAGGTACCACGCCGACTTCTCTCACGTGGTTGATTTCAGCACCATTCAGTTCGAGGAGAAGTTAGGCTACGAGGAGGAGCCAGTTTCTATTGTTGATATATAGGATCACTAGCTGAGATCCAAGAGAGTTTCGACCGTAAAGGTGCAGTGGAGGGGCCAACCAGTCGAGGAGGCGACTTGGGTGTCCGAGGAGGATATGGTGAGTAGGTATCCCTACTTATTTAGCACTTCAGGTATGATTCTAGACCCGTTCAAGGATGAATGTTTGTTTAAGAGGTGGATAATGTAACGACCCGACCGGTCGTTTTGCACTATCGGACCCCGTTCCCCTAAATGAATCTTCCCGTAGCGGCTTATTATGATTTATGACTTACGGGGATGGGTGGTTCGGGATTCGGAAGTGTTTAGAGTGATATAGGAACACTTGGTTCCTTAAGGTTGGCCTTTGAGGCCATGTTTGACTTCGGTCAACATTTTGAGTAAACGACCTCAGAATCGAGTTTCGACGGTTTCGGTAGCTTTGTATGATGATTTCAGACTTGGGCATATGTTCGGAATGAGTTTTGGATGACCGAGAGAGTTTCGGCGCCCAATAGCGAAATAAGACTTTCCTTAAGTTCATATTGTGGTTTGGGACGTGTTTTTGTGTTATCGATGTCCAAACGGAATTTCGAGACCGGGAATAGTTCCAATATGTCATTTATGACTTGCTCGAAAAGTTTGGGGTCATTCCGAGTAGTATAGGTCGATTCAGCGCATTGTTAGCAAATTCAAGAACTTAAAGTTCTTAAGTTTGATTCTAGGGGTTTTGAGGGGTGATTTTGAGTTTTAGCGTTGTTTTGGGTGTTCCGAAGGCTCGAGCTAGTCCGTATTATGATTTGGGACTTATTATTATATTTTTACGGAGGCTCGTGTGGGCCCAGGTGCCTTTCGGGCACCAAACGAGGCCAAAAACCAGCTGAAGCAGTTGCTGGTGCACCTGATCTGGTGTGACCGCAAATGTGTTTGGGCAGTCGCAGGTGTGGGACCACTTCTGCGGTCCCAATCCTCGCAGATGCGGCTTCAGGTGTGCTGCTCTTTCCTCGCAGATGCGGACCATGTTCCGCAGGAGCGGAGCCACAGGTGCAGTCTCCTCTCCGCAGCTGCGAGCTTTGTCCCCCTAGCCCAGTTCTGCAGGTGCGAGTATTTACTCGCAGGTGCGATACCGCACGTGCGGTCCTTGAGCCGCATGTGCGGAACCACTGTAGGCAGTGAGTTCTTTAAAGCACGGGATTTATTAATTTCACTCCATTTCCTTCCACCATAGACGACCTTGAAAGCTTGGGAAAGAGCTCCAGGACCTAACTACTAAAAGGTAAGTGAATTCTACCCTAATGTTAGTTTAATGTACGAATTCCTAGTTAAATTAACTAACCAATTAATGAAAATCAAGGGTTAGAGTAGTAACCTAGGGCTTTATGAAAATTTAGGGAATTACCCGTTAATTAGCCATGAAATCATACGAAAATCATATATTAACGATCCTTAGGTTATGGGTAAGTGTTTCCTTCGAAAATTTCTAAAATCCGAGCATGCGGGCCCGGTGGTGAATTTTGGAATTTCTTCAAGTAGGATGAAATGACTAAGTAAATAGGAGAATTCCATACTTTTGAGTATAAATTGATATATTTATGTAACATTTGGCTAGTTTCGAGTCCTTGGGTGACGAGTTTGGAGTTTCGGGCGCGTTCTTGGCCCGAAGAGAAGGTTCGACACGAGGTGAGTCTCCTTTCTAACCTTGTAAGTGGGAATTGTTCCCATAGGTGATTTAAATGACTATGTGCTAATGTTTGTGGAGGCTACGTATGTACGAAGTGACGAGAGTCCGTACATAGCGGATATTATTTTTATGTCTGGGTAGTTAGGCCTGTACCATGCCTTATGTTCTTCCTTGAAATGAACTATATGCTTTATGAATTCATGTTATATGCAGATTTGTTTCCCTAAGATCATGGAATTTTAGAATTGAAAGGAATTGTTCAGTGGAAAGTAATTTATAAAGAATATTGTTTGTGCATGTGACCGCTTCGTAATTTACATTCGGCGAGCGGAGTGTCGTTTCCCCCACTTTCATGGAAGCGGACCATACTCACTGGGTACATATTTATTTATGTACTCATGATATGCTTCTGTACTTAATTGTACAAGTCCTGAGGCTGGTGCATCTGCTTATCATACCAAAGCTCTATTCTGAGTATAGTTGGACCTGACTTCACGGTGAGCTGCTTCTCCTGACGATCCTCGGCAGCACCATGAAGTCTTCTTTTGTTATTTCCAATCTATTACTTTCACACAGTGGGGCATTTCTAATATATCTTTTGTATATTCTGTTAGTACGCCCGTAGGACTTGTGACACTAGTTCCTGGCACACACGTGGTAGATATTTTGGTTTACGGGTCTGTATATATATATCGGCTTATGTCTTGTTATGACTGTTTTTTGTTAAATTTGCTAATTACCCTCTTCATTAAATGTTCAAGCTTCGAAAACTTGTTACGCGTTGGAATGTTTAATTAAATATAGAAAATTCTTAGTAATTTGAGTGTTGGCTTGCTTAATCCCGGTGTTGGGTGCCATCACAACCTGAGTTAGGATTTCGGGTCATGACAGAATCACCTTAAATGGAGATCGAGCACTCAAGATATGCCCAAAATGCTAAAATTCTCGGTTTAAAACACTGTCCATGCGATTTTCTTCTTCGCGTTCACGAAGAGAGATTCTTCGCGTTGACCTGTCAACCAAAATTTCCTTTTTCGCATTCGTGGAACTCCTCTCATTCCTGAAGAACAAAGTCCGTACTAGAAACCAACAATCTTTCCTGACACGAAAATGGGGATAACTCTCTCATACAACATCTGAATTCGACGATTCTTGTTGCTTGTGCTCAGTAATTACGATACGGATCTAATGGTTCAATAAAATCACAAATAAAAGGTCTTTTGATAAATATGGTACCCTTTATGCCCAAGGAAACGACGTTGAAACATCAAATAAGAGCACGATTCAACGCAAACACATCTGAAACACACTCGAGGCCCACGGGAGCCCGTCCAATCATACGGACCCACTCCATGACATAAATCATGTCCTTAGGTTTATATTTCTACTTGCACAATAGAACTCATGTTTAGGGCCAATATGTGCAAGTCATGCATTAGAAATCATGCTTCCTAGGTCCCATGTCTAATGTTTCAGCATATCACTTTATATTACTGTCATATCACTTAGGAAAATCCTATTTTAGGATAAATGATGCTAATAATTGGTATCTTCCGCAATCCTGCTTCATACTGTTATGCACACTTAGAAATCCATGTTCTAGGATGAACAACACTAAAAAAAATAAACTGTCACCTGCGTATATTCTGAAACCTTGTCTAATGTTATTATTGTGCATTTAGAAATCCTGCTTAGGAATTCTGCATATGTATCATGCTGCATCTCTACCTGTGCATTAGATATCATGTTATAGGATCCTATTTGCTCAACAACACCTAACTTAACTACTGATGCATGAAAAATGTACAAAACAACTTCACTCAGTTTCTCTAAAACAACTGGAAATAATTCTGTTTTCTGAACAACCTAGAACAACATATTTAGGTAACAATTTGCAATAGTTCCTCTAATAATTCTGGTAATTAGTATACACTGTCCCCCGCCTAGGCAAGCCTTAGGTGATTAAATTGCTAAAACTAGAAATCTGCCTCTTTTGTGTATGTTGCCTAATGCTTAACATGTTTTAAAATCAGTAGGCAAACTGATTAGGACTCGTCTATGAGTTATAAAAACAACTCTGCATATCTGCTTATGTTCTGAATTCACCTAGACACCATGTCTTATGATCCTATTAACAGTACTTCCCTTAATTGTGTTTGAGACGTGCTGTCTATTTTCAATACCTGCGGAGGTAAATTTGATCCTCTTATATGCTCTTCTATGTTCCTATTTACTGAAGTCCTATGTGTTTGTGCTTGTTGCCTTAGTATTTTTCCTTTAAACCTGAGGGTCTGCCTAGAACTACCCCTATAGGTAGAGGTCCTAAACTCCTCCAGGGCCATTAGGAAGGGGCGAGTAACAGCACACAATAGATGTCGTTGACCAACAGTCTCTTTAATAACCGCTAAGGGAATGGGAAGGGTAGATATGGATATGATGACCGGTGCACTAATACCATGTGTAGCCCCTCTTTGATGAGTGATTACCGGGTATTGTACTGATGTGATCCATATGACCAACAACCTAGGACTCCCCCTATCCTTTATATACACGTTTAGATCATAACTCTTTCAAAAACCATACTTAGATATTAAATATTTTCAAAACTTTTGTATCACATTTGTGCTTAGACTGCGAAGCTTTCAAACTCTTTACTTGTCTAAACAATTAATTTCCTATTTGATACATGCTTAAAATCAAAAATTTATTTGGCCGCGAACCACAGTTGTGGACTATGAGGGGTGCCTTATACCTTCCCCTCGGAGTAATTTCAAGCCCTTACCCTTTCTCTCGTTGTCTAAATCTTGTTTGTAAATGAACCCAAATAGGTGCCCTAACGCACCTTAATTCGTTAGGTGGCGACTCTTCAAATCGTTGCATACCCTTTTCCCAAAAGGAAACAAGTTTTCCCAATAATGTCAAGACCCCGACTAATCCGAAAGAAGGAGTTGAAAAAAGGGGGCACGACAAGAACTGATCATTGCCGCCATCATGCCAATTCAACCATTGCTACCCGAACCAAGTTCTTCTAATTTAGTCTGCACTCGAATCATAAATAATAATACCTCTATTCAAAATATAACGAACTCAATCTGCACTCATCCCGAGCGACAAAATTCACAAGACCCCGTTGTCTCAAAACCCACGAACCATCTCATACCCTCCTTGTGCGCACATTCGTATCTTTAACTAGTACGCCCATTCTGATAATTCCTCTACAAATCTGATGTTATTTTCTCCCATTCCTCCAATGTTACACTGCAGATCAATGATAACTTAGAACACCCCAAACCCCTTTTATAATCCACTACAAAAGCTCGATACTTAACTATGCCACACAATCGAAATCCTTAAGCACCACACTTTAATTTGAGCCTACTAGGACCATTGTTGAGAGTCACCCGCTCTGACTTGTTCACGAATATAATCAAACTCTAAGAGCCTGCTAGCACAAGAACACCCTCTCAAAGAAGCAACCGGTTGAATTCCTTTCCTTATACATCGCTTCTACGCAAAGCCTCTCTCCCACTTTGGTTAAACCCTCTCCTTTAAGAAACTGCTCGACTTCTGCTTTTCATACTTGACCTACTAGTAATTCAACCACTGTGAGACTCATTTTGTCACGTCCTTCCTCATCCTTCGACGCCCCAAATACTGCCTCAAAGCATAATCCATCCATGCGGCACATGATCTGTCAAATTCCACCAACTCTAAGCCTCAATGAAGATCATCTTTCTCGAGTCATCAACGTTAGAAACTCCGGTTCGATACCGAAACCGCTACATACCGCTATCTCTGACAATCTCTCTCAGGCACCATTTCACAGCACCCTACCTCGTAGGCAAATCAACAAGGCCATAACACCGACGAACAATAATACTTCAAATAAGGAAAACAACAATACATCGTAGATGAAAATTCCACCACGTTCAAAAATACCAAGCCTCGTTACTCCATCAACCAAACCTGAACATTCATAGTCCGATTGCCTTTCCTTTGCTGGAAATAAACATTGAACCTCTAAATCATGTGCTAAGAAATCCAACTATGAAGCCATTCACTGCCACGATCCATAAATAAGCACCCTACAATTACACCAACATTGTGCGATAGCAACACACAAATCATCATCAGTGCCCAACTTCAAAACCATAGGCAAAACTGATACTCAGCTGAAATGACAAAACATCCTTTTGCAAGGCGACGACAATAGCCCAATCGAATACAAAGGGAGAAACATCTTGCACCACATCTGCAGTACCATTACAATTTCTCGATTCCCAATTGATAACTTGCGCTTCACGTCAAATAAGATTGAGTAGGAAGGAAATAAAGGCATAAGCCTCAAACGAATCAAATTGCACGATGAGGAATCAAGAAAGGAAGTTCTCTTAAAAGTCTTCTAGCCTAGGAATCAGATGTCTCCGCACCGATCCACAACTCTACTAGACTTGATCATGACTCGTGAGACCTAAATGAACCTAATACTCTGATACTATGTTGTCACGAACAAAAAATCCATTAAAGGTTGTGATGGCGCCGGATACCGCTGTCAGGCAAGCCAACAATAAATACTTAATTTGAATCTCATTTTTCTTAATATTATTGAAATCATATTTCCTTCAATTAAATAATAAAAGGTGAAATTTACTACAGAACAACCCATAGTCACCCCAAAACCCAGTGTCATAAGTGTATGGGCATCAACTAGGAATGTAAAATAAAATAAAACATCTGTCCGGAATACAAATTGGACATGAAAAATATATATACTCTGAAGGAGACTCTGCTGGCTGCGGGTCGACATATGGAACGCAACTCACCTAAGTCCCCGCGTGTATACACGCATCTGCTCTCACAAAGCCTCAAGACATATATGTAGCTGCACAAAAATGTGCAGCAAGTGTAGTATGAGTACGTAAATCCACGTGTACCCAATAAGTATCTATCCTAACCTGGGAGGAGTAGTGACGAGGGATCGACATCGACACTCACTAGTGGTCTAATAATATCAGGTAAGTAATGTCACGACCCGAATTCCCACCATCGGGACCGTGATGGCGCCTAACACTATACGTGCTAGGCAAGCCAACATTAGAGGGTGACGACATTAAAACAGTTAAAACATATACTAAGTTATACTACCTTTCAACACAGGATACCAAAATAACAAGCCAGATGTTATAACGATACTACGAAAACAATATCTAAGTCTCACTACCCAGGTGTGGAGTCACAATTCACGGACTTCTAAGAATTTACTACAAGTATTTGGATGAAAGAAAAATGTATAACTACTTGTGAACTAAATAAAACAGTAAATGGAAATAAAGGAAAAGACTCCAGGAATCTGCGGACGTCGGCAAATCTACCTCGTGTCTCTTGCATAGGTGTCAGCTACTACTCAAAATCAGCTCGGACCTAAACCTGGATCTGCACAAAAAGTGCAGAGTAAAGTATCAGTATAACCGACCCCATGTACTGGTAAGTGTCAAACCTAACCTCGGTGAATCAGTGACGGGGCTAGGACAAGACACCACATAAAATCTGAACAATATAATCATGCTAGTGGAAATAACAGCAATTAAAAGAATAGACAGAAAACTATAGGAAGGGGACGTACAATGGGAAATTTCAATATAAGGATCGAGGATAAAGAAAAGATAGAATTAAATAGAAAGCATCAAACAAATTAAGAAATTAAAACAGTAAAGAAAGCTGCATGGCATCACCCTTCATGCTTTTACTCTCAACCTCACCAAATAATAAATTAGACCGCACGGCATCACACTTCGTGCTTTTACTCTCAACCTCACCAATAAATAAATAAATTGTGCATGGAATCACCCTTTGTGCTTTACACTCTTCCTCACAATATAAATAGATTATGCACGGCATCACCCTTCGTGTTTTTACACTCTTCCTCACAATATAAATAAGTTATGCACGACATCACCCTTCGTGTTTTACACTCTTCCTCACAATTCACAAAATCAATAACATTGGATAGAGAGAAATTTCACAAAAGAATCAATATTTCATGAATGATTATTTCACACTTTAACATCTCAACCTTGAATCAATATTAAAAAATTCGTCAACCTCGGTGGAACCGGACATAAGTCTCTACACATTTCAATAACAACAATAAGCATGGATAATAGGTTTTAAGAATACAAGAATTTCAAGAATGGAATTTCACTCGCATGTTATGACTTGACCACAACGTATAGGTGCTCGTAACCTCACCTAAACATCGTATTCAACAACAAAACACGTAGCAAATAATCACACAATACATATTCCCTCAAGCTAAAGTTAGACACAACACTTACCTCAATTTCGCAGGCCACTTACTGCTCAAGTACCGCTTCCCCTTTAGAATTCACCTCAGACCCACTCGTATCTAGTGATAATTAGTTTAATGTCATCAATTTTTCGCTAAAGGAATCAACTTTAATGCATAATTTTAGTTTTCCTAAGTTTTTCCAACAAAAGTAAAAAATCGACCCCGAGCCTGCTTGGTCCAAACTCGAGGTTCGAACCAAAATCTGTTTATCCATCTCCCTCGAGCCCAGATATACGGTTGGTTTTTGAATCCGATCTCAATTTGAGGTCTAAATCTCCCAATTTCGAAATTCCAAAGTTCTACCCAAAAATCCCTAATTCCACCATGAAAAATCCTAGATTCTAGGTTAAAATATTTTTAAAAGATGTAAAATATTGAAAGAAAACAGTTAGGAATCACTTACCTATGATTTGGGGGAAGATTTGGTCTTTGGAAAATCACCTCTTGAGCTTTAGGGTTCGAAAAAGGAATGAAAAATCCCGTCTAAGTCCAAAGTTAGCAGCACCAGATGTCACATTTGTGACCTGAGATTCGCAATTGCGAAGCTCGCAAATGCGAAGGAGTCATCGCAAATGCGAGAACCTTCACATTGCTGCTGCCTTCGCAAATGCCAAGAATATGTCGCATTTGCGACAGGTTGGCCCATCGCAATTGCGGGTAGAAGTTCGCATTTCCGAACATACCTTTCCCCAGTCCCCCTTCGCAATTGCAAAGATGAGCTCGCAATTGCGTGAACTGCTGGCCCAGGATTTCTTCGCAATTGCGATAAATGTCTCGCAATTACCATGCCTAATTAGTTCGCATTTGTGAAGCCTGATCTCCCAATTGCGAGATCAGAGGCGTGTTACAGACACCAGTTACACCAAAAAATCTCTAAGTTCCAAAATCACTTCGTAGCCTATCTGAAACTCACCTGAGCCCTCGCGACTCCAAACCAAACATGCACGCAAGTCTAAAAATATCATACAGACTTGCTTGTGCGATCAAATCGCCAAAATAACACCTAAAACTACGGATTTAGTATCAAGACTCATGAATTTCTCAAGAACACTTAAAGTTACTATTTTCCCGACCAAAGGTCCGAATCACGTCATATAAACTCCATTTCTCACAAAATTTCATAGACATGACTTATATATTATATTAAAATTGTACCAGGCTCCAGAACCAAAATACGGGCCCGATACCAATGAGATCAAACTTAAATGAATTTCTTTAAATCCTTTGAATTTCAGTTTTAAAATTTCATCAAAAAATCATTTCTCGAGCTAGGAACATCGTAAATTAATTTCGGGCATACGCCCAAGTCCCACGTTTTACTACAGACCTTATGGAACCGCCGGAACAGGGATCCGGGTCCATTTACTCAAAATGTTGACCAAAGTCAACTAAAAATCATTTTTATGTTCCAAAGAAAATTATTATTTCATAAATTTTCACATAAAGGATTTCCCACATTTACGTCCGGACTACGCACGCAAATATAGGGGATTAAAAATAAGGCTTTTAAAGCTAGAGAGCCCGAAATAGAGTCTTAATTCACAAGATGACCCTTTAGGTCATCACAATCTCCACCTCTAAAACTAACGTTCGCCCTCAAATGGACATAGAAAAGTACCTCAACTAGCGAATAAGTGAGGGTATCTACTCCGCATGTCCGACTCAGACTCCCAAGTAGTTTCCTCAATGTCGCGACCCTTTTTTTCTACCTCACGGCAGGAGTCAGGGTTTCGACATTCATTTAGACAACTCGTTTCCTTTTGGGAAAGGGGTACAAGAAGTTGAAGAGTCGCCACCTAATGGATTAAGGTACGTTAGGGAACCTATTGCAAGTAACTCATAAAACCGATTTGTGTTACAAGATATTGGGTAAAGGCTTGAAATTACCTTGAGGGGAAGGTGTTAGGCACCCCTCGAGGTCCATAATGGTGGGTCCCAGCCAAACTTAGCTTTGTGAATTAGTCGTTTAACATAAAAGCAGTCTAAGCACACATGTAAATAAGATAAGGGAAATCCTAGGTTCGTTAGCCTATAGGATCACATCTGTACAATACCCGGTAATCCTTCCTCAACTAGAGGGGCTACACGTGGTATTAGTGCACATGTCATCATGTCCTTTTAATACCCAATTACCCTCCCCTTAGCAGTTAAATAAGCGGTTTTGATTAACGAACTCTGCGCGTGCATTACCTATCCCCTACTTGTGGTCCTAGAGGTGTTTAGGACCTCTAATTTTAGGTAGTTCTAGAGCCTTCTACGGTGTTTAAAAGGGAAAATCTAAGCGACAACAAAGAACACAACAGGACTGTCAAGTAAGAAGGCAATTAAAAAGGCTCATGTTTACCTCCACACATAAACAGATAACTAGCACGTCTCAAGCAGCAGATTTCAGATGGTTTCAAAAAGGTCCTAGAACAGGATATCTAGGTGAGCATTTCAAGCAGAAAATATGCAGGATTGGGTTAAGGCGAAGTGAAAGAAGCCTAATCAGTTTGCCTACTAATTTTAGTTCATGTTGAATCTAGGATGTCGCACATAAGCAAAGCACAATTTTTACAGCTTTTATAAGACCTTAATTACCTACGAGCTTGTCTAGGCATAGATCAGGGAAACCCTATAACATACTGCCTAAGCGCAAGCAGAATTAGTTAAAAACAGTTTGAACTTATTAAGTCCTATAGGCATGCTGATCTAGGTATTGGACATCAAGAAACTGATTTCATGCATATTTATCCAATAACATGGTGTCTATGTGTTCGGGTTGTTTTTAAACATCTTTATAGGCGGGACGATTATCTATTTAGGAGATGTAGACATTATTTAAAGCGAATGCAAATACAGTCCTAAAATAGGATCTCTAATGCACATAAATAATGGACATTCTATTGGGCAGAATTACATCATTAAATAATAATAGGATTTCTAGGTGATCATAATTATACAGAAGGACAATTTCATAACAAACGAATCATATAACATATTGTCTAGTATGCCAAGTGGTCCTAAATCATGGTTTCTAATGCAAATATACTATAAACTTAAAGCATGATTTTTAAGCAAGTAGACATAACATAGACCTAAGGCATGATCTCTAATGCGAGTAAACATAATATAAACATAGAGCATGATTTCTAATGCAATTAGACATAACATACACCTAAGGCATGCTCTCTAATGCGAGTAAACATAATATAGGCCTAAAGACATGATTTCTACCCCGTGTCCCTACAAAAATCATATAAGAATCCCCCATTTTACTAATTTCCCCAATATCTGTTTACAAAGATTATTATTACAGACCATGAATAAATGAATTACATAAATATAAGCTATGTTATAGGAAGCCTGAAATAGGCCCAAAGTCAACCTGAGAATGCCAGGCTTTCAAAACAGTCCAAGATGCCATAGCCCACAGTATCCAATAAGGTGTCCTGGTGCGTCAAAGTTCCCAAGGGCCTCAAGGACCCAGGGCAATTCTCAACCAAGAACCTTTCTTAAGTAGAGAACTGGTTATGCGCGTTGTGGAAGGGCCAAGCCCAGTGTGCCAGAGTTCGGAGGAATCTCATGGATTCCTAAGTAGTACACACACTGGAGGGGCAGAACTTACGTAATCTAAAAGTAGAAGTGAGAGTGTTTGACATAGTTTTGAAAGAACTTAGTAAAAATAGGATAGATGCAAAGATTTCAGGAGTGTAAAGATTTTCAGGAATAGAAACAGTTTTGAGAAAATGCTAAGAGTGAAAACAGTTTGGAAGCAATTATGAGAAGAACAAAAATTCAACAAACAACCACATAATCACAGAACTTAGAGTGCGCAGATTCAGAACCATTTATTACTTATTTCTAAGTGAAGACACTTAAATTTACAAATGGGGATCAGGTTGTTGGGAACATAGAGAGTTTGGATCAGAAACACATAAACATGGATAAAAGGGGGGAGCATATTGATCAACAAGTATACAGAACAAGCAAGGGGTCGATTAAAATACAAACTGCTATTCAAAGTCTTAACAAGGCCATCATGCTTGAAACAAAAAAGGGTAATGGGCAGTAAAACATAGAGACATAGTCCAGGCATAACCATGTTGGGGCAGGGGTCTAATAGGAAGAATTATTCATGTTATTAGGATCAACCAAATACATTAGGAGTCTATGATATTAAAAGATGATCATGCTAGTTGAGGAAAATAAACAGGAACTCAAGTAAACATGCTGACCAAGTATCAAACAAGAGAAGTAAGACCTAGACATGCTTATTACACACTTGAACAAAAGAAGGTAAACCTCCAGTATATTAAGGAAAGCAGTAAACAGGAAGGACACTCAAGTTCGCAAGCCATTAAATTAGTACAGAAAAAGACATGGATTAACATGTATGGAGCACATAGAGTTGGGTTTCAGAATTGAAATAAGAACATACCAGTTAAGGAAGCTAAGTGGAGAAAGTAAAGCAAGTAGAGCTCCATAGTCTAGCCTTGGATTTCAGCCGGCTAGACAAGCCGTTAGCACAAGCAGTAGAGAAAGAAGAGAGAATTTGTGTGTGTGCGTGTGTTTTTTTTAGACTACTTGTTCATCTCTTGAGAGGTCAAATAATAGTGTATTTATAACACTTAGGAGTAGAACAAATAAGGTAAAAGAATCAGAAATCAGTCAATTAAGGTCAATCATAGGGTCACAGAATCAATTAACATAAGGGAGTCAAAAATAGGCCCCTTAATTAGGGGTAATTGATTAACGGTAACAACAGGGGTTTAATTAGGGCAGTGAGTCCAGATCATACCAAATAAGGAATCAGTAAGAATCTCAAAATTATACGGGCAATCAATTAAGGCATAGATGACCAATTAAAGTCATAAACAAGGAAACAAATAAAATCTATGCACACGAATCTTTAACAGAGTAAAGCAATGAGCAAAACCTTCAAAAGAATACTGATTTCCGGGAAAGAATTACTCAAATTCCATAAATATAAATTAAAAGAAGTAAGATCTCACAGAAATTTAGAACTTAGCCGGAAAAAGCAGGTTCAAACCCTAACAGAGATTAATTAGGGAAAAACCACAAAAATACTGGATTTAAGAAGGACAAATGTTTAAGTCCAAAAGACAGAGTAAACTAATACGACTGGTATCACCGAAATACCCAAAATCAAAGCAAAGATTGAAAAAATCAGTATATCACATAGAACAACTAGGGTTTCAATATTCTTGCAAAAATTAGTCAAGATGAAGAAGTAACAGTTAACTAAAAACTGAGAACTTAGAAAAATCGTTGAAGAAAAGTTTGAGATGAACCAAAGTTAAAAAAAATGATAATAAGTCGAAATAGTTAATTAAACAAGAGCTTTTTAAAGGAAAATACGTAATAGTGCTCGAATCACCCCAGATCTATACAGATCTGAGAAGGATCGACAGTAATGGACTAGGGTTTTTCAGAAAAGTAGTAGAGATGAGAGAATAGGTCAAGAACCCATAGATCCGTAATAAATTAAGAAGAAGTTCTTACTCACAATAGGAAAAATGGCTTGAGACAAGCTGATAAATAAAGTTTCAAACTAGAACCGGTTGGGTTCCTTGAGATCTTCTCAAGGATTCAAGAAATCAATGAGCCATGGCGTATAGAATACCGGGGCTGGTCGGAGAACACATAGAAGCACCATAGGGAGGAGGTTTATGCCGGTGACAGCGCTTAGGGTTAGAGTTAGGTAAAGAGAGAGTTGAGAGATGAGGGAGATGATGACGTCGGGGTTGGAGGGAAATGAAAAGGGTTTGGGTAGGTTAGGGGGTTAATTAAGGAAAGGGGTTTGCGGACCGTTGATCAAAATGATCAACGACCATGATTGAACGGGCTAGTGGGTCGGGGTAGGCAGATATGGCCAAAAAGGGGTCTAGGCCAGCACTTTCGGTTAGTATTAGAGGGGTTTTGGGCTGGTTTGAAGGGGTTAGGTCTTAAAATAAAAAGGGCTATTTGTTAAATACCCAAACAATTTATACAAAATATTTTATAAAATAATTAACAGATTATGAAAATAATTTTCATGCATAGAATTGTTATAAAATAATTACTAGATAATTAGAAGATAGAATGAGCTATTTTATGGTAAAATAATATAATAATGTATGCATGGGCTATAATTGCAAAGTTATTGCAATTGTAACAAAAAAGTGTAAATCTTGCCATTTGTGAAATAATTTGGACCTAATATGACTATAAATAGCTAAATTAAATCATGAAATGTTATAAAGTTATTTGTGATGTAATTTTGTAATTATTTCTATAAATAAAATACTGGGATGAAATAATTAAAAAATGTAGAAATTGTGTGAACATATCAATTAATTTTAATGCATAGTTTTGAAGGTATATGTGCATTTAAAATATTGTAGGGAAAAATTGGGTATCAACAACTGCCCCTCTTTACCCGGAATGATGAAAGAGTTGTCGGGTAAAGATATGATGGCCAATTTTGACCGAGCGAGGTGGTTCGAGATATAGGCTGCACTCTGGTTTCTGAACTTCCTACATATCTCTGGTTTTACATGAATCAGGCCGCATGTAGTTCTGGATTTATCGATAGAATATACCGATGAAGTTGTCACAAGAAAGGACACGAGGTTTTGGAATATGTGAAAAAATTATTATGGTGAACGATCAGGTTTGAGATAATTTGAAAGAACTGGAGCGAGATTGCTTCTGTTGGGGTAGCGGTTGCTTATCGGGTCACCTGCAAGTAAAGCGATACTACAAGCATATATTTGTGCAGAAATTTAAACATGATGCAGATTCCCTTCAGACCATGAAAATTGTCTTTGGACGGTTGAGGATGACGTCCATAGACCATGATGTCATGGGCCATGAGTTGTTCAACGAGGGATTTCCATGAAAATGGTAACTCCGAACCATGACGCCTTTGAATAACGGTATGCAAATTTGCGAGATCCACATGCCATGACATGGTGTCTCCCGGCTTTGAGGATGATGCCTTTAGACAATGATGCCTTTGGACAAGTTGGCGGTATTTCAGCCCATGAGATGCAGTAATATGATGTCAAGAGCAATAAGACAAGGCTTATTCTTGTCAAGTCGAGGGCAGAGCATAGATCGAAAGAAGAGAAAATAGATAGTGCCGGAGAGACAGTGCTTAGTCTCGGCAAATAAAAACGCAATGATTAGCCTTATGCAAATAGAAAGCAGGCCTCATGCAAGATTTCGGGACAGGGATTAGTCACATGCAAATGGAAGGCAGTGCTTACCCTCATGTAGATATGGAGGCAGGGCTTAGCCTCATGCAGATGGAGACAGAGCTTAGTCTCATGCAACATACGGGACATGGCTTAGTCCCATGAAAATGAAGGCAGAGCTTAGCCTTATGCAAATATGGAGACAGGGCTTAGCCTCATGCAGATATGGAAACAAAGCTTAGTCTCATGCAAGATGTGGGACAGGGCTTAGTTCCATGCAGATGTAAGGCGGAACTTAGCCTTATGCAAATATGGAGACAGGGTTTAGCCTCATGCAAATGGAGACAGAGCTTAGTATCATGCAAGATGAAGGCAGGGATTAGCCTTATGCAAATATGGAGGCAGGGCTTTGCCTCATGCAGATGGAGACAGATCTTAGTCTCATGCCAGATGCGGGACAGGGCTCAGCCTCGCGTAAGATAAAGGCAGTGCTTAGCCTTATGCAAATATGGAGGCAGGGCTTAGCCTCATGCAGATGAAGACAGATTTTTCTTAGCTGGTAGTACATTTTAGTATTGCGGTTGTTATGAAGATTGTGACATCGAGGAATGTATATTCTTCGTTCCTCCAACCAAAGAAAAATTGTGAGTTCTGTAAAATGGAGGTCGGTTCGTGCCTCCGTCAGCTTTGCTTGGCTTGCTTCGCTTGGTCTGAAGATCCTGTTCAAATCATTGGGGGTAGCATTGGCTAAACAGGGTCATTTTACAAGCAAGCATGCATAATTTTCAAAGACATTGCAAATGATATTATTTTAGAAACTAGTGACTGAGACACGATCCGCGACATTGCAACCTCTCCTGCTATAGAATTTTGAGGGTACTCCTCAAAATTCTGCCCCAATTAGATGGATAGACATCTCTGACAGATGTACATGTTGTGATTGTCTAAACTTGCTTCGGAATTTTTAGGGTCCTCCTCAAAATTCTGCCCTAGTTTCTGATTTTGGAGAAAATAAGATTTTTATTGAATTGTGACCGAACCCACAGGGCTGGCTACGTATCCCCTCTTAAATGGGAATCAGGTCGAGCGTAGTTCAGTTTATATCATATGAGGAAAGCACAAAGAGTTACACATAGTATCGCTTGATTGCATCTGAGTTGATCGATTTTGGCCAGACTTCTCCGTCCATCTCTGCAAGTATGAGGGCTCCTCCTGTCAGCACCCTATGAACCATGTAAGGACCTTGCCAGTTAGGAGAGAATTTCCCATTGGCTTCATCCTGATGCAGAAAGATCTTCTTCAACACCAGCTATTGATACCCAATTTTTCCTCAAACTATTTTAATTTGCATATGTACCTTCAAAATCAGGCTTTCAAAGAAATTGGTATTTTTTTATAATTTTCCCATATTTTTATTAATTTATTTTAATTTATCCAGTATTTTATTTCTAATAATTAATTACAAAATTTCATTACAAATGATTTCAAAAAAATATTTTGACTTAATGAATTATTTTTGATCCTATTAAGACCAAACTATTTCACAATTAGCCAAATTGGCACTCTTTGGCTATAATTGCAATGACTTTGCAATTATAGCCTAATTATATGTTTTATGCTATTTTTATCCAGTAATTTGTCATTTATATTTTTAAATACTAATTAATCATTTTAATTTAATTTACTAAGTATCAATTTCATTTTCTATAATTATTAGCTATTTTTATAAATTGTTTGTCTAGTTTAATTAAGTATTTAACAGCTAGCCCCTTTTATTTAAATTATAGCCTAAATTAAACCTGGCCCCTAACCCAATTTAATTAACCCAATAGACCCAGCCCAGTCTTTACAGTACCCGACCTAAGCACCTGTTAAATCTAAACCGTTGATTAATTTCAATCAACGGTCCAGATCGCCTATTACCATAATTAACCCAAGACTACCCCTCCCTCCCCCGTCTCTCATTCTCTCCATCCCATTTTCACTCAGCCGTCTCTCTCAACTCTCTCTCGTCCCTTCAACTCCCTCCAGTGAACCTGGCCCTTCTCCGGCCATCTCCTTGTCGGAATCCATTGTAGTTTCACCACCTACCAGCCTTATGGTTCCCCCCTTTGAATGTTTGTCACTGTTTTGAGGCCTTCAAGTGAACCAGAGGCGGTCCACTCACCTCTACGATCTCATGCCATTTTTTCGGTCACACATGGTCGTCCGAGTAAGGTCTTTACACTCTCCGGTGGAAACTGGTAATACTTTGAGTTGTCTTCTTCCTTTCTAGGTTCTCTTGGGAAACCCTAACTTGGAACCCTCCGATTTCTTTAGATCTGTAACAGATGTGTGGGTATTATGAGGTTTTTACATTTTTTCTTCAAAGATCTCCTTGTTTTCTAAAACGATCCTTCACTTTTCAAAACTAGGGTTTTTAATCCTTTACAAAAACAGTTCTTTTCTTAATTTCCTAGCATTATCTTGTGATTATTACCATGCTTAAAAATCATCTGAGCTTTTTCCTTTTGTTCGATTCCTATATTGTTGAAAACCCCAAATTTCTGGGTTCAATCTGTGAGTCCGAGTTTATTTTGCAATATTGTTTACCTATTTTAGCATGACTACCTTGCTTTCGTGTATACTCTGTGTTTTGTGATTTCTTGCTCTAATTACTGATTAGGGTTTCTAATTCTTTGTCACCCTTGCCTAAACTATGATTGCTTACTGATTCCTTTAACTATCTGCTATTTTCTTATACGAATCCCTAATTTCGTGATTAGGGTTTTTCTGATTTTTTGCTTAGTACATGTTATTCTGTCCAAATCGATACTGTTTTATCATTTTGTGTGATTAGTGCTTTACTATATTCTTTACTGATTTTAGTTGTGATATTTTCGTCTGTGAAATATTGATTGCCTGATTTCGAGTGTTTCCTTACTTGTGTGATATTTTTCTTAATTGACACTGATTCCCTATGATTAGAACCTCATTCGAGGATCTCCTTACTGGTTTTTAGAATCTGAATCATCCCTTGCCTTTTTTCTATGAATAAACCTGCTGGCAAATTTATTTTCCTTAATGGGTCTACTCTGTATTTAGTCCTAACCACATGCTCTGTTCTTTACTACTCCTTATGTGGTAAAATCAGTCTTCAATTGATTCCTTTCCTTGCTTAACACTATTTGTGTCCGTTTGAACTATGAATCCTTAATTAAAATGAGTACTTATGTTAATTGGATTCTAATTGTAATTACTTCTATAATTATGCTGAACCATTACTTGTTACCATATTTTTCTGCCTATTTTCAAAACTATATATACTCTACTCTCTCATTTGCATAGAATACGAACAAAACATTGTTCTGAACCTTCTCTCTCACACACACATACTCTCTCTTGCTCTTCTTTCTGGTTATTTGTTACTCTCTCAGTCAGCTGCAAGCTAAGACTGAGTATCATACTCTCTTGATCTTTATTCTGTGCTTATTCTCTCTTAACTGGTATGTCCTCAATTTAGTTTAAAGTCTCAAAAACAATATGTTTCTGTTAGTATTTCAATTCATCTTATTTCTATTATGCTTTTACTTATGGTTTTGTTGTTTACCCTGCAATTAGCATGTCTACTTGTTGATTAATAGTATGATTCTCCCCTTAAACTCAGCATGTTACCTCCCTTAGTACCCTCCTTAATATGATTATGTTGGTTCCTGGCATGAACATCTTTGTGGCCATACTACTTTTGTGGTGTTTAGGTTCTGGGTAAGTCCGTTAGGACTTCTCTGATTATAACTTATGTGCGAATCTTTTTGTTATGTACCTACTCTCATATGTTTCCTATTTGTCCCCAACCCCCTTACATCCCTACTTGAGATTGTTGCAATAGTCCTGTTTTTTGCCCATGTTCTATGTGTGTTGTTTTGTGTTGAGTTGTTGTGATTGCCCTATTCCCTTTCTCTTTCAGCACTATTTTCCCCAAGCAAATCTTCTATTGTTCTGCAAACTTATTTCAAACAAGCTATTTTCAAACTGTTTCCCAACTCAACCTTTTCAAAACTATGTCAAGCACTCTTACTCTACTCTTAAAATCTAGGTTCTGCCCCTCTAATGTGTGACTGCTTTGGGATCCCTATAAGATCCCTCTAAACTCTGATACATTAGAGCTGGCCCTTCCACACTGCACTTACTCAGTATGGTTATGAAAATCTGGGTGCGAGCACTGCCCGGGATCCCTTGAGTTCCTTAGGGAACTCTGACACACCTGGATTATATGAAAGGCCGTGAACACTAATGGCAATGAGAACTTTTGGAGATTCTGGCCTATTAGTAGGCTCCCTATAGTGTAACTTTTTCTTTTCTTTATTCATTCACGCAAATGGTCTGTAATAATTATTGTAAACAACTCTTGGGTATGGATAGTGAAAAGGGAAAGGGGTAACTATGCATGCTATAGATGTTAAAGGGTAGAAACCGTGTTATTAGGTTTATATTCCCTATTTGCGCAATAGAAATCATGTTTAGGACCCATATGTTCAAGATCATGCATTAGAAATCATGTTTCCTAAGGCTTATGTCTATTGTTTCAGCATATTCATTTTACTGTCATATCACTTAGAAAACTCTATGTTAGAAAAAATGTGCTAATAACTGGTATCTTCTATAACCATGCTTCCTACTGCCATGTACACTTAGAAACCCTGTTTTAGGATAAAACAACACTAATAAACATGTCATCTTTACATCTTCTGAAATCATGTTTAAACGTTGTAATATTTGTGCATCTAGAAAATCCTGCTTAGGTTCTGCATATACATCATTTTGCATCTCTATGCATTAGATACCATGTCTTTAGGATTTCATTCATACTCGCTTAAGCACACCTAGTCTAATTACTGATGCATAAAAAGAATAAAAACAACCTCGCTCAATTTTCAAAACCAACTGGTAATAATTCTATGTTCTGAATGCCTAGAACAACATGTTTAAGTAACATAAGTTCAAATAGTTCTCTTACTTCTGAAAACTGGTATACTGTCTCACACCTAGGCAAGCCTTAGGTGATCAAACTGTTGAAAACTGGAAATCTGCCTTCTTTATGTATGCTGCCTAACACTCAACAAGTTCTAAAATCACTAGGAAAACTGATTAGGGCCCTTTCTAAGTTATAAAAACAATGTCTGCATGTCTCTTTATATTCTGAACTCACCTAGACACCATGCTTTAGGGTTCTAATTAGCAATATTGCCCTTAACTGTGTTTGAGTCGTGCTGTCTATTTGCATTACTTGTGGAGGTAAACTTGGGCCTTTTATCTGCTTTTTCTCTGTTCCAACTAATTGTATCCTATATGTTTTTGTTTGTCGCCTTAGTGTTTTTTCCGTTGAACCTGAGAGTCAGCCTAGAACTTCCCATATAGGTAGAGGTCCTAAACTCCTCCAGGACTATTAGGAAGGGACGGGTAACAACATGCAATAGAGGTCGTTGACCAGCACTTGCTTTAATAACCTTTACGGGGTGGGAAGGGTAGATATGGATATGATGACCAGTGCGCTAATACCACGTGTAGCCCCTTTTGAGGAGTGATTACCAAGTATTGTACTGATGTGATCCATATGACAAACAGGACTTCCCCTACCTTTTATATGCAAGTTTAGGTTATAACGCTTTCAAAACTTTACTTAGATATTAAATATTTTTCAAAACTTTAGTAACACATGTGTGCTTAGACTAAGAATCATTCAAAACTCCTTACTTGTTTAAACATTAATTGCCTACTTGCTACTTGCTCAAATTCACAAAGTTGTTTGGCCGGGAACTACAGTTGTGGACTCTGAAGGGTGCCTAACACCTTCCCCTTGGAGTAGTTTCAATCCCTTACCCTATCTCTGGTTATCTAATCTTGTTTGTAAATTACCCCAATTAGGTGCCCTAATGCACCTTAACTCGTTAGGTGGCGACTCTTCTAATCCTTGCATACCCCTTTCCCAAAAGGAAACGAGTTGTCCGAATAATGTCAAAAACCATGACCGATCCGAAAGGAGTTGGAAAAAGGGGGCGCGACACCATCTGCCCTGGTGTGAATTGTCTCGGCTTGATTCTTTTGTTGAAGGCTCTGGACATTCTGTTCTGATAGGGTTGCCCATGACACACTGCATTAATCCTTTTTCCATCTACGAGGGCTAGCTTCTCATAACGGCTCCTTATCCATTCTACATCGCTGAGCTCAGCTTCTTGTATGATCCTCAAGGAGGGAATCTCCTCTTAGGCAAGGACAATAGCTTCCGTACCATAAACCAGCAAGTAGGACTTGCCCCGGTTTATGTGCAGACCGTGGTGCAGTATCCCAATAAAGCAAATGGCAGCTTCTCGTGCCACTGTTTGTGATTTTCTACCATCTTTCTCAATATCTTCTTGATGTTCATGTTCGCAGCTTCTATGGCTCCGTTCATCTGAGGTTTATAGGTTGTGGAATTCTTGTGCTTGATTTTGAAAGTCTCACACATGGCCTTCATCAGATCACTGTTGAGATTAGAGGCATTGTCGGTGATGCTTGATTCTGGATCTCCAAACCAACAAACAATCCAGTCGCGGACAAAATCTACCATGACTTTCTTAGTCACTTCCTTGTAAGATGCTGCTTCGACCCATTTGGTGAAGTAATAAATATCTACCAAGATGAATCGGTGCCCATTTGAGGCGATGGGATCTATTGGACCAATGACATCCATTCCCCAGGCGGCAAATGGCCAAGGTGAGCTAGTTGCATTGAGCTCATTTGGCGTAAATTTTAGCATATCTGCATGTACTTGACATTGGTAGCATTTTCGGACATAGTGGATGCAATCTGTCTCTATGGTCATCCAGAAATAACCGGCCCTAAGTGTCTTCTTTGCCAAGACAAAGTCGTTCATGTGCGGGCCGCAGGTCCCAACATGTATCTCCTCAAGTGGTTTAGAAGTTTATTTTGCATCGACACGCCTCAGTAATCCCAAATTAGGAGTTCTTCTGTAAAGGGTTTCTCCACTATGGAAGAAACTGTTGGACAACCTCCAAAGCGTACGTTTCTGAGTATGATTTACATGCTCCGGGTATTCTCCTTTTGCCATATATTCTTTGATATCGTGGAACAAAGGTTTCCAGTCTGTCTCTTCTTCAACATGGGCACAATATGCCAGATGGCTATGGATCCTTACTGGGATAGAACCAATGAAGTTCTTGTCTGGATGTTGTATCATGGATGACAAAGTGGACAATGCATCGCCAAACTCGTTTTGAATTCTGGGAACGTGCCGAAACTCTATCTTCGTGAACCCTTTTATCAATTCCTGCACATGGTGCAGATATGGCAATATCTTGGAATTCTTGGTGGCCCATTCTCCTTGTACCTGGTGCAAAAGCAAATCTGAATCACCGTTTACCAACAGCTCCTGAATATTCTTATCGATGGACATGTTGAGCCCTAGGATGCAAGCTTCATACTCCGCCATGTTGTTGGTGTAGGGAAATCTAAGTTTAGCAGATATCGGATAATGTTGGCCAGTTTCGATACCAAGACAACTCCAATACCGACTCCTTTGAAATTTGTCGCTCCGTCAAAGAACATTCTCCAACCGTCGTAGGACTCATCAATATCTTCTCCTATGAGTAGTACCTCTTCATTGGGAAAATACGTTTTTAGGGGTTCGTATTATCCTTCCACAGGATTCTCAGCAAGATGATCTGCCAAGGCCTGTCCCTTGACTGCTTTCTGAGTCACATAAATGATGTCGAACTCACTCAACAGGATATTCCACTTAGCCAGCTTGCCAGTGGGCATGGGCTTCTGAAAGATATATTTAAAGGGATCAATTCTTGATATGAGCTATGTTGTGTAAGCACAGAAGTAGTGCCTCAGCTTCTGAGTTATCCAGGTCAGAGCGCAACATGTACGTTCCAACAGAGAGTACCACGCTTCATATGGAGTGAACTTCTTACTCAGGTAATAGATAGCTTGTTCCGTTCTCCCGGTCCCATCGTGTTGCCACAGAACGCAGCTGAAGGCTCCATCTAGCACTGCAAGGTAGAGTAACAAGGGTCTACCTGGCTCTGGCGGGACCAAGACTGGTGGTGCTGATAAGTATTCCTTGATCTTGTTGAAAGCCTTTTGACAATATTCAGTCCAACTAGTTGCAGCATCTTTCTTCAACATCTTGAAAATCCGCTCATATATAACTGTGGACTGGGCTATGAACCGGCTGATGTAATTTAGCCGTCCCAGGATACCCATTACGTCCTTTTTACTCTTCAGCGGTGGCAGTTCTTGGATGGATTTGACTTTTGATGGATCCAATTTTATCCCTTGGTGGCTGACGATGAACCCAAGTAGCTTTCCGATAGGAACCCCGAATGCACATTTTGCGGGGTTTAATTTCGGGTTGTACTTCCGCAGTCTGTCGAAGAACTTCCTCAAATCTGCTATATGATCTGTGGCTTTCTTGGATTTAATGATGATGTCGTCCACATACACCTCGATCTCCTTATGTATTATGTCATGAAAGATGGTAGTCATAGCCCTTATGTAGGTGGCCCCAACACTCTTTAGGCAAAACGAAATTATCTTGTAGCAGTACACCCCCCAGGGTGTAATGAAAGCTATTTTATCGACGTCCTCTTCATCCATCCAAATATGATGGTAACCAGCGAAAAAGTCTACAAATGACTGGAGTCCATGTTTAGCACAATTTTCGATTAAGATGTGTATGTTTGGAAGCGGGAAATCATCCATTGGGCTGGCCCAGTTGAGATCCCGATAATCGACACAAACCTTGACCTTCCCATCTTCTTCGCAATCGGCACGATGTTGGCTACCCAAGTTGGATATTCGACCACTCTGAGGACCTTGGCATTGATTTGCTTAGTAACCTCCTCCTTGATTTTCAGGCTCATATTAGGCTTGAATTTCCTGAGTTTATGCTTCACTGGTAGACAGATCAGGTTTGTGGGCAGCTTATGAGCCACAATAGACGTACTCAACCCGTTCATATCATCATATTACCATGCAAATTTGTCCTCGTACTCTTTCAAAAACTGTGTGAACTCTTCTTTTTGTGATGGCGACAAGTGAACGCTGATGCGGGTTTCCTTGACGATGTCACCACCCGAAATTCCCACCGTCGGGACCGTGATGGCGCGTAATGTTGAACCTGCTAGGCAAGCCAACGTAAATACTAAATTTTGCTAAAATCCTTTATTATTAAGTGAGAACAAGTAAAATATGACCTTTTCATAAATGAAACCATAAAAATGAGAACAGTTTAAAAATACATAACTAAATCCACAAATTTTACGAATTCTCAAAATAACCATCCCAGATCTTTGGAATCACAATGTCACGGACTATCTATGATTAATACCTATAAAGGTCCGAAAGAAATAAGTACATCTATTTTGAAATACGAAAAATAGAATGAAGAAGTGGAAGGGGACGCCAAGGCCTGCGGACGCCTACTGGACTACCTCAGTGTCTCCAGGTGGACTGAAGGAAGCCTCCTATCTTAATGTCCACAGGGTCCTGTACCGGGATCTGCACAACAAAAAGGTGTGCAGGTGTAGTATCAGTACAACCGACCACATGTACTGAGTAAGTGTCGAGCCTAACCTTGGCGAAGTAGTGACGAGGCTAGGAAACGACAAATAATACAACCTGTGCAATGTAATAATAATAAGAAGAAATAATAACTACATAAATAATCAGTTAAGTTCAAGGGAAAAGGGGAGACAAGCTGGGGGAATAGAGATAACAAATAACAGAAATAACGGAACAAGGCAACAGTTTAAATATCAAAGTAACAACAAGAAGTAACCACACAGAGAAAACAAGTGCACGGCATCCCCCTTCGTGATTTTACTCTCATCCTCACCAAAAAAAATTGCACGGCATCACCCTTCGTGCTTTTACTCTCATCCTCACCAAAACAAGTGCACGGCATCATCCTTCGTGCTTTTACTCTCATTCTCACCAAAACAAGTCCACGGCATCATCCTTTATGCTTTTACTCTCATACTCACCAAAACAAGTGTACGGCATAACCCTTCGTGCTTTTACTCTCATCCGCAAAATAAATAAATAGAAATGGCACGGCATTTTCCTTCGTGCTTTTAATATCATATCATGACACGACATCACCCTTCGTGCTTTTACACTGTCATACTCACAATAAATAAATACACGGCATCACCCTTCATGATTTACACCCTTCCTCACCCAAACAATATCAAGAACAACAGTTTGGCAAGGAAAATAACAATAAGACCCATAAATCACAACATCACGGCAAGGGAACAACAACAGAAATAATACCGTCCCGACAAGGGACACAACTATAACCAATTTCACTCAAGTGTATAACTTAACAAAATATTCCTCAACCGAACAAATACTCAACACTATTCACAACCAAGAATTTCCATCAAATGAATAACCACCAAAGTGAAATTTAACCCATAACACAGTAAATATCAATGAAAATCACATAATTCATAATATACGACTCACAGTCATGCTTGACAACAACATATAGGTACTCGTCACCTCACCTATAAGTTGAACATGGAATAAACACGTAGAAAATAAGACTCAACGCCTATTCCCACAAGCTAAGGTTAGGCCAAACACTTACCTCGACTTCTACGATCAAAATCACGCCTCAATCACCGCTTTTCCTTTTGAACTCGAGTCCAAATCAATTGTATCTAGACATAATTGACTTAATAACATCAATAAACGCTAAATAATTCAATTCCAATGCTTAATTATAAACTTTCTAACATTCTTCCCAAAAATCCAAAAATCGACCCCGGGCCCGCTTGGTCAAAACTCGAGGTTCGGACCAAAAACCGATCTCCCACTCACCCACGAGCCTGAATATGTAATTAATTTTGAAATTCGACCCCAAAACGAGGTCTAATTCCCAATTAATCAAAAAGCCTAAAATCTACCGAAATCCCTAATTTTCTACCGTTAAACCCATGTTTTAGGCCTAGAAATCTAATGGGTGTTGATAAATATTGAAGGAAATGAGTCTAAGATTACATACCTATGAAGTTGTGGTGAAGTTTTCTTCCAAAAATCGCCTAAGGTGAAGTGAAGAAGAAGAAGTTGTGAAATATTTGTTTAATCCCGTAGGTTTTGTTTTTATAAATTCACTGGGCGATTTTTACTCATCGCGTTCGCGAGCCATTGGCTGCATTCGCGTAGGCTTAGCTTGCCTGGCCTATGCGTTCGCGAACCTCAGGCCGCGTTCACGTAAGGTTAACGCTACCCAACCACCAGCCCCCTTATTTCTTTTATGCGTTCGCACCCCAGGGGACGCGTTCGCGTAGAGTCACTGCCCAGTGCTTCGCGTTCGCGTCTCCCCCTACGCGTTCGCATAGGGTAATCCCAGGCCCCCTCCCCTTTTCTCTCCGCATTCGCGTGGGTTACCATGCGTTCGCGAAGAGTAACTCACTAGACACCGGAAACAACAGAAAAACCAGATATTTCTAAGTCTAAATCACACCGACACCTACCCGAAACTCACCCGAGCCCTCGGGGCTCCAAACCAAATATGCACACAACCTCAAAAACATCCTACAGACTTATTCATGCGATCAAATCACAAAAATAACATCATAAATAACGAATTTAACCCCAAAATCAATAAAATATTCAAAACTTCTTAAACATCAAACTTTGCATTTACGGGTTCGAAGCACGTCAAATGACTTACGTGTCTTACCAAACTTTACAGACATGACATAAATATTATATTGAACCTGTATCGGGCTCTGGAATCAAATTAAGGGCCCGATACCACAGGTTTCACATATACTTAAACTTTAAAAAATCATTTATAATTTCAGAAAACAATTTCTTTCAAAAATTCATTTCTCGAACTTGGGACCTCTAAATTCGATTACGGGCATACGCCCAAGTCCCATATTTTCCTGCGCGAGTCTGTTTACCAAAAATGTTGACCAAAGTCAACTTAAATGCAAATTTCAAACCCATGGGCTGTGCACGCAAATTGAGGTGAGATAGAAGGAGGTTTTCATGACCTCGGAACACAGAATTAATTAGAAATACACGGGATGACCTTTTGGGTCATCACAATCTCCATCTCTAAAACAAACGTTCGTCCTCGAACGGACATAGAAAGGTACCTAAATCGGGGAAAAGATGGGGATATCGACTCCGCATATCGGACTCGGACTCCCAGGTAGCTGCCTCGATAGGCTGACCTCTCCACTGAACACGGATCGAAGGATAACTCTTCGATCTCAATTAACGAACCTGCCGAGCTAATACGGCTACCGGCTCCTCCTCAAAAGTCAAATCCTTGTCCAACTGCACACTGCTGAAGTCTAGCACATGAGAGGGATCGACAAGATACTTCTAAAGCATAGATACATGAAACACCGGATGCACGGCTGATAAACTTTGTGGCAAAGCAAGCCTGTAGGCCACCTCTCCTACTTTATCAAGAATCTCAAAGGGACCAATATACCTAGGGCTCAGCTTGACCTTCTTTCCGAACCTCATCACGCCCTTCATGGGCGACAGCCGAAGCAATACCCGGTCTCCTACCATGAATGCCAAATCACGAACTATGCGGTCTGCATAACTCTTCTGCCTGGACTGGGCTGTACGAAGTCTATCGTGAATGATCTTCACCTTATCCAAGGCATCCTGTACTAACTCTGAACCCAACAACCTAGCCTCTCCTGGCTCGAACCACCCAACTGGCGACCGATACCGCCTACCATACAACTCCTAATAAGAAGCCATCTGAGTGCTCGACTGATAGCTGTTGTTGTAGGCAAACTCAGCTAAAGGCAAAAACTGGCCCCACGAACTTCCGAAGTCAATGACACATGCTCGTAACATATCCTCCAAGATCTGAATAGTACGCTCGGACTGTCCGTCCGTCTAAGGATGAAACGATGTGCTCAACTCAACCCGTGTGCCCAACTCACGCTGAAATACTCTCCAGAAATGGGAGGTAAACTGAGTACCTCGGTATGAAATAATGGACATGGGCACACCATGCAGGCGAACAATCTTCCTGATGTAGATCTTCGCCAATCTCTCCAAAGAATTCGAAACTGATACGGGAATGAAGTATGCTGACTTGGTCAGCCTATCCACAATGACCCATACCGCATCGAACATCCTCTGATTCCGTGGGAGTCCAACTACGAAATCCATGGTGATACCCTCCCACTTCTACTCGGGAATCTCAATCTGCTGCATCAAACCACCGGGTCTCTGGTGCTCGTACTTAACCTGATGAAAGTTCAAGCACCGCGCTACATATGCCACAATATCTTTCTTCATCCTCCGCCACCAATAATGCTGCTGCAAATCCTGATACATCTTTGCGGTTCCCGGATTAATGGAATACCGGGAACTATGGGCCTCCTGCAATATCAACTCACGAAGGCCATCGACATCGGGCACACAAATATGGCCCTGCATCCTCAATACTCCATCATCATCAACTGTAACCTGCTTGGCACCTCCGTGCCGAACCGTATCCTTAAGGACACATAAATGACGGTCATCATACTGTCGGTCCCAAATACGATCAAACAATGAAGATCGGGTGACAGTATAAGCCAAAACACTGACAGTCTCAGAAACATCCAATCTCATGAACCGATTGGCTAACACCTGAACATCTAAAGCAAGCGGTCGCTCCCCGACCGAAATATAAGCAAGACTACCTATGCTGACTGACTTTCGGCTCAAAGCATCGGCCACCACATTGGTCTTCCCCGGATGATATAAGATGGTAATGTCACAGTCTTTCAACAGCTCCAACCATCTTCTCTACCTCATATTCACCTCTTTTTGCTTGAACAAATATTGCAAACTCTAATGATATGTGAACACCTCACATGACACATCATACAGATAATGTCTCCAAATCTTCAATGCGTGGTCAATGGCTGTTAACTCTAAATCATGAACTGGATAGTTCTTCTCATTAACCTTCAACTGACGTGAAACATAAGCTATAACCTTGCCATCCTGCATCAACACTTCACCAAGTCCAACCCGTGAAGCATCATAATACACGGTATATGGCCCTGAACCTGTGGGCAAAACCAACACCAGTGCCGTGGTCAAGGCTGTCTTGAGCTTCTGAAAGCTCGCCTCACACTCATCTGACCACCTGAACCGGGCACCCTTCTGAGTCAACCTGGTCATCGGGGCTGCAATAGATGAAAAGCCCTCCACAAACCGACGATAGTAACCTGCTAAGCCTAAGAAGCTCCGAAAATCTGTAGCTGAGGTGGGTCTAGGCCAATGTGTGACTGCTGAAATCTTCTTGGGATCTTCCTGAATACCCTCTGCCGATATCACATGGCCCAGAAATGCAACCGAACTCAACCAGAACTCACACTTCAAAAATTTGGCATACAACTGACTGTCCTTCAGAGTCTGGAGGACGACTCAGATGTGCTGATCGTGCTCCTATCTGCTGTGGGAGTAAATCAAAATATCATCAATGAAAACAATCACGAATGAATCCAAATAGGGCCTGAACACTCCGTTCATCAAATCCGTAAAAGTAGGTGGGGCATTTGTCAACCCAAATGACATCACCAAGAACTCATAATGCCCATACCGAGTGCGAAAGGTTGTCTTAGGGACATCGGACGCCCTAATCCTCAACTGATTAAAGCCAGATCTCAAGTCAATCTTCAAAAACACTGTGGCACCCTGAAGCTGGTCGAACGAATCATCAATCCTCGGCAAAGGATACTTATTCTTGATAGTGACCTTGTTCAATTGCCGGTAGTCAATACACATTTTCATTGTGCCATATTTCTTCTTTACAAACAACACTGGCGCACCCCAAGTAGAAGCACTAGGCCTAATAAAGCCCTTACCAAGCAAACCTTGTTACTGATCCTTCAACTTCTTTAGCTCTGGGGGGGCCATACAATATGGCGGGATAGAAATGGGCTGAGTGCCCGGAGCCAAATCAATGCAAAAGTCAATATCCCTATCCGGTGGCATACCCGGCAGGTCAGCAGGGAATACCTCTGGAAACTCTCGGACAATGGGCATAGACTCCATTGGGGGAACCTCGGCACTAGAATCATGAACATAAGCCAAATAGGCCAAGCATCCTTTCTCAACCATACACCGAGCCTTCATATACAAGATAATACTGCTAGAAGAATGACCAGGAGTCCCCCTCCACTCTAATCGAGGGACTCCTGGTAAGGCCAAGGTCACAGTCTTGGCATGACAGTCCAGAATAGCATGATACGGAGACAACTAATCCATCCCCAAAATAACATCGAAATCGACCATATTAAGAAGTAAAAGATCTACACGGGTCTCAAGACCACTAATAACCACTATGCATGAAGGGTAGACTTGATCTACCATAATAGAATCACCCACCGGTGTAGATACATATACAAAGGAACTCAGGGAATCACGGGGCATAAGTAGATAAGGAGAAAAATATGACAACACATAGGAAAATGTAAACCCGGAATCAAACAAAACCGAAGCATCTCTGCTGCAAACTGAAACCATACCTGTAATGACTACATCAGAGGCCTCCGCCTCAGGTCTGGCAGGAATAGCATAACATCGGGGTTGAGACCCACCAATCTGAACATCCCTAGGTCGACCTACTGCGGGCTGACCTCTACCTCTCATAGTCTGCCCTCCACCTCTAACTGTCTGGCCTCCACCTCTGGCGCCTCGACCTCCACCCCTAGCTGACTGAGGGGGTTGGGGTGCACCTGGTGCGGGAATCATAGCACGGGAACGCTGATGCTTAGAACCACTAGAAGTTCGGGGTAAAAACCTGGAAATGTGCCCTGGACCACAACAACTATAACAACATCTCGGAAGCTGAGACTGTTGGCCCTGAAACTGAACCTGTCGACAAGAATAACCACCTTGAAAGCTCTGGAGCGGCGGTGCACTGATAGGAGCTGGTGGAGCACTGCGGGAAACCTGAAGTGCTGACTAGAATGGCCTAGGAGGATGAACTCTGCCTAAAGAATCTTTGCCTCCAGATGAGGCACCACCGAGTAAGCCAAAATGACGAGGCCTCTTGTCAGACCCCTGACTACTGCCCTGCGATAAGACCATCTCAATCCGCCTAGCCACATTGGCCGCCTCCTGAAATGTAGTATCACTACCTGCCTCTCCAGCCATCTGTAGCCTAATCGGCTGAGCTAGCCCCTCAGTAAACTTCCTCACCATATCTCGGTCTGTGGGGAGTATCATGATAGCATGTCGGGCCAAAGTGATGAATCGGGTCTCATACTGGGTAACTGTCATAGAGACTTGCTGAAGACGCTCAAACTGCGTCCGAAGATCCTCTCTCTAGGTAACTGGTAGAAACTTCTCCAAGAACAACTCGGAGAACTGAGCCCAAGACAAGGATGAAGATCCAGCTGGTTTGGTCAAGCAATAATCCCTCCACCAAGTCTTGGCGGGACAAGAAAGACGGAAAATAGCAAAATCGACCCTATTGGTCTCCACGATCCCCATGTTTCGAAGAACCTCATAGCAACTGTCTAAGTAATCCCGGGGGTCCTCTGATGGTGCACCACTAAAATTAGTAGGGAACATCTTAGTGAACCGATCCAATCTCCCTAAAGCATCAGCTGACATAGCTGCTCCCTCAACGGCCTGTCCCAAAATACCCGGCTGAGCTATTCCAACTGCCTGAGGTGCTGGAATCTGGAACTGAGAATCTAACTGCTCTGGTATGCGGGTGGCAAGAGTCTGGGCTCCTCCCCCAGCCTGAGAGACGGCTGGTGATGTAGGAAGTAGACCTTCCTAAGCTACGCTCTCCATGAGGCCCACTAAACGGACCAGAGCATCCTGAACTACCGGGGTGGCAATGAACCCCTCTAGGACCTGAGCTGGTCCAACTGGGGTTGTCTGAGTAGGAACCTCCTCAGCAACCTCCACCAGAGGATCCTCCACTGGGACTGTTGCTTTAGGCTGAGCCCTGGCCCTACCCGGCCTCTAGTACAACCTCGGCCTCTAGTATGAGCTGCAACGGGAGGATCGGGCTGCTGATCGGTAGAAGAAGAAGCACGTGTTCTTGCCATCTGCGAGAGAATGGAATAGAAACTCAGTTAGAATTTCGAACTCAAATCGCACGACAGCGAATAATAGATATGAAGTTATTCCTAACTTTACAGCCTCTAGAGGATAAGTACAGACGTCTCCGTACCGATCCCTTAGGCTCTACCAAGTTTGTCCGTGAATTGTGAGACCTAGGCAACTTAGTGCTCTAATACCAACTTGTCACGACCCAAAATTCCCACCGTTGGGACCGTGATGGCACCTAATGTTGAACCCGCTAGAAAAGCCAACGTAAATACTAAATTTTGCTAAAATCCTTTATTATTAAGTGAGAACAAGTAAAATATGACCTTTTCATAAATGAAAGCATAAAAATGAGAACAGTTTTAAAATACATAACTAAATCCACAAATTTTACGAATTCTCAAAATAACCAACCCAGATCTTTGGAATCACAATAGCACGGACTATCTATGATTAACACATATAAAGGTCCAAAAGAAATAAGTACGTTTGTTTTGAAATACTAAAAATAGAATGAAGAAGTGGAAGGAAATCCAAGGCCTGCGGATGCCTGCAGGACTACCTCAGTGTCTTTGGGTGGACTGAAGGAAGCCTCCTAGTTCAATGTCCACATGGTCCTGTACTGAGATATGCACAACAAAAAGGTGTACAGGTGTAGTATCATTACAATCGACCCCATGTACTGAGTAAGTGTTGAGCCTAACCTCCGCGAAGTAGTGACGAGGCTATGACACAACAAATAATACAACATGTGCAATGTAATAATAATAGGAAGAAATAATATCTACAGAAATAATCAGTTAAGTGCAAAGGAAAAAGAGAGACATGCTGGGGGAAAACAGATAACAAATAAGAGAAATAACGGAACAAGGCAACAATGTAAATATCAATGTAACAATAGGAAGTAACCACAGAGAAAACAAGTGTACGACATCACCCTTCGTGCTTTTACTCTCATCCTTACAAAAACAAATGCACGACATCACCCTTCGTGCTTTTACTCTCATCCTCACCAAAACAAGTGCACGGCATCACCCTTCGTGATTTTACTCTCATCCTCACCAAAACAAGTGCACGACATCAACCTTCGTGCTTTTAATCTTATCCTCAAAAAAAATAAATAGAAATGGCACGACATTTTACTTCATGCTTTTAATATCATATCATGGCACGGCATCACCCTTTGTGCTTTTACACTCTCATCCTTACAATAAATAAATACACGGCATCACCCTTTGTGATTTACACTCTTCCTCGCCCAAACAATATCAAGAACAACAATTTGGAAAGGAAAATCGACAATAAGAACCATATATCACAACATCCCGGCAAGGAAACAAAAACAGAAATCATACCGTCCCGATAAAGGACACAGCTATAACCAATCTCACTCAAGTGTATAACTTAACAAAATATTCCTCAACAGAAAAAATACTCAACCGTATTCACAACCAAGAATTTCCATCAAATGAATAACCACCAAAGTCAATTTTAACCATAACACAGTAAATATCAATGAAAATCACATAATTCATAATATCCGACACACGGACATGCTTGACAACAACATATAGGTACTCGTCACCTCACCTATACGTTGAACATGGAGTAAACACGTAGCAAATAAAACTCAACGCCTATTCCCACAAGCTAAGGTTAGGCCAAACACTTACCTCGACTTCTACGATCAAAATCACGCCTCAATCACCGCGTTTCCTTTTGAACTCGACTCCAAATCAATTGTATCTAGACATAATTGACTCAATAACATCATTAAACACTAAATAATTCAATTCCAATGCTTAATTATAGACTTTCTAACATTCTCCCCAAAAATCCAAAAATCGACCTCGGGCCCGCTTGGTCAAAACACGAGATTTTAACCAAAACCCGATCACCTATTCACCCACGAGCCCGAATATGTAATTAGTTTTGAAATCCGACCCCAAAACGAGGTCTAATTCCCAATTAATCGAAAAGCCCTAACTCTTCCAAAATTCCTAATTTTCTACCCTTAAACCCATGTTTTAGGCCTAGAAATCTAATGAGTGTTGATAAATATTGAAGGAAATGAGTCTAATATTACATACCTATGAAGTTGTGGTGAAGTTTTCTTCAAAAAATTGCATAAGGTGAAGTGAAGAAGAAGAAGTTGTGAAATTTTAGTTTAATCCTGTAGGTTCTGTTTTTTAAAAATTCACTGGGCGATGTTTACTCATCGCGTTCGCGAGCCATTAATCGCATTCGCGTAGGCTTAGCTTTCCTGGCCTATGCGTTCATGAGCCTTAGGCCGCGTTCGCTTAAGGTTAACACTACCCAGCTCCCAGCCCCCTTATTTCTTCTATCCGTTCACACCCTTAGAGATGCGTTCGCATAGAGTCACTGCCCAGTGCTCTGCATTCGTGTCTCCCCCTACGCGTTACCATAGGGTAATCCCAGGCCCCTCCCCTTTGCTATCTGCGTTCGCTTGGGTTACCATGCGCTCGTGAAGAGTAACTCACCTGACATCAAAAATAGCAGAAAACCCAGATTTTTCTAAGTCTAAATCACCCCGACACCTACCCGAAACTCACTCGAGCCCTCGAGGTTCCAAACCAAATATGCACACAACCTCAAGAACATCCTACGGACTTATTCGTGCGTTGAAATCACTAAAATAACATCATAAACAACGAATTTAACCCCAACATCAATGAAATTTCCAAAATTTCTTAAACATCAAACTTTGCATTTACGGGTTCGAATCACGTCAAATGACTTCCGTTTCTTACGAAAATTTACAGACATGACATAAATATTATATCGAACCTGTATCGAGCTCCAGAACAAAATTACGGGCCCAATACCATAGATTTCAGATATACTTAAACTTTCAAAAATCATTTATAATTTTCAGAAAATAATTTCTTTCAAAAATTCATTCCTCGGACTTGGGACCTTGAAATTCGATTCCGGGCATACACCCAAGTCCCATATTTTCCTATGGACCCTCCGGGACCGTCAAATCACGGGTCAGGTCGGGTCTGGGTCCGTTTACCAAAAATATTGACCAAAGTCAACTTAAATGCAAATTTCAAAACAAAATTATCAGTTTCCTCAGTTTGTTACATAAAGGCTTCTCGGCTACATGCCCGGGATGTGCATGCAAATCTAGGTGACATAGAAGGAGGTTTTCACGACCTCGAAACACATAATTAACTAGAAATACACGGGATGACCTTTTGGGTCATCACAAACGGTCTCAGAATCTCCCAAGTTGATTATTTCTATTTCGTCTAGGTTGGACTTAGGCTTGTTCTCAAAGTCTTCTACTTCTCTAATGATTTCCTCGGGTATGAAATCTTCTTCTTCTGAATCACTATCCTTTTGTTGCGTTGTCTCATTACATGTCATAGTTTTCGGTTCATCAAGATAGGAAATAGTTATGTTGTATAGATAGAGATATGAGAGGAAAATGGTAATAAAAAATATCGATTCATTGAAGCATAAAAGCGATTTTCAATAATTTAAACAACGTTTTTTGGGACATTGGAAATATTATTTAAAACAAATGCAAAAGGCAAAATCATTTTCTTAGAAAACAAAATAAACAATGTTGTTCAGCCTTGCTACCCCGAGACTCGTCGGGCCCTAGATGGTCTGACATTCTAATTCTTGAGGAATGATCCTTTCTCCGCAGCTCGGATGGTAAGGCCTTCCTCCTCCTCGTCCTCAACAATTACACAACAGTCCATGTCCTCATCCTCCAGGAACTACTTCCTTAAAGCTGCCAGTGCTTCCTCCTCCTCTGATCCCCATATGATGTCAGCTTGTTGGAAGGTCTAACTCAGGTGCGGTATAGGATACTCCAATGGATAGTAAGGACCCCACCACGGTGGTAACCAGTCATTGTATTCTTGCCAGGTGTACTGATATCCCAGACCAAAAGTAGTGCCATGACACTTTGGCTATATTGGCTTGGAAATGCCCTGAAGATTTTTGCCAAGGCCCTTGCCGGGCTCATACCCTCTCCAGTTCATCATGCTTGCTATTTTGTTATCCCACCACTTATCTTTGTCGATTGCATTGACCCGCTCGATGTGATGATAAATTTCTCCAC
This sequence comes from Nicotiana knightiana, assembly GCA_005239525.1. NCBI lineage: Eukaryota > Viridiplantae > Streptophyta > Magnoliopsida > Solanales > Solanaceae > Nicotiana > Nicotiana knightiana. Next base: position 46,176 of record ML415228.1, read on the forward strand.
AAAGCCTTCTTCTATTCTCAACCACCGGGATAATATGACGGTTGTAAATGGGGTTGCTCTCATCTTCATGGATAATCACCTCCTGGTGGTTCCACTCGAACTTCACTGCCTAATGCAAAGTTGATGCCACAGCCCCTGCGGCATGTATCAATGGTTGTCCCAATAACAGATTGTAGGATGCAGATATGTCCAGCACCTGAAACTCGACATCAAACCATGTAGGCCCCATTTGTAGACAAAGATTGATTTCCCTGATGGTAGCCCTCTAATACCCGTCAAATGCCTTCACATTCATGGTCCCTTCTCGTATTTCGTATAGGCCCTTGCCCAACGTCTTCAGTGTTGTCAATGGGCAAATATTAAGGCTGGATCCTCCATCGACCAGAACCCTGGTAATGAGGTAGTCTTCGCATTGCACTGTTATATGAAGTGCCTTATTTTGACTCAAACCTTTAGGTGGCAGCTCATCCTCGTGGAAAGTGATCTTGTGACTTTCCAGTACTTGCCCACCATATTAGCCATTTCTCCGCTCGTGATATTATTGGGCACATATGATTCGTTCAATACTTTCATTAGAGCGCTCCTATGTGCTTCTGAATTCTACAGCAGCGACAAGATAGATATCTGAGCATGAGTCTTGTTCAGATGATCGATGACTGAGTACTCCCTTTCTTGTAATTTCCTCCAAAGATCATCTGGGCCTGTTTCAATGATGAGAGGTCTATTAGAGGCATGTTTGCTGGAATCTCCCAAATGCTCAGAGGTGTAGAACCTCCCAGTCCTAGTCATCCCTTGCGCAACACCAATTCTCACATTTTATTCTTTCCTCTTTTTCTGACTTCAGCCACATAATCCCAAGGCACAACCTTTGTGTCGAAAGGTGGTGTCGTTGATACTTTCATTGTGAATGGAGTGGCTACCTTCACCTCAAATGGAATATGTGGCACTACGGGCAGTGCTACTTCAACCTCAAATGTGACTGATGCGGTTACCTCAACCTCTACTGGCGGCTGTATCTGCACTATAATGGGATAGTGTGTGACTGCTGGTTTCTTGGGGTCGTCAGCCTCTTTGGTAAGTCCGATTGATCCCTCCGGATCCCATTCTTTGTCCATCTCTATCACATTGACACATTCACCCCTGTGGTCTGGAGGGGGTTATTGTGGACGTTAGGCGTAGCCTTCTTTGCTTGAATGACTTTGTTGTCGATCAAGGTCTGGATATTGTCTTTTAGTGTTCGACATTCGTCGATGGTGTCCCCTTTCATGCCCGAATGGTATGCATAAGTCTTATTTGTGTTAACCTATTGGGATGATTTTTCTGTGGCCACAGCTGGGATGTGAGTGATGTAACCAGCATCCTTTAATCTTTCATATTGCTGGTCGATGGGTTCAGAAATGGCAGTGTATTGTTTGGGTGGTCTGCAGTCAAAGTTAGGTCGTGGTCTTGGGAAGTTTTGACGGGTTGGAGGTGACTGAAAATGAGATGGTTGGGAATTATAGGTGTGATAGGCAGTGGCTGGTTCGAAATATCTGGGAGATGAGGGTTGATATGTAGGTGGAGGTGATGGTTGATATGTGGGTGGAGGTGATGGTTGATAAGTGGGTGGAGGTTCTTGGTACGTAAATAGGGAGGTTTGATATATCAGTGCAGTTTTTGGTCCTTGGGCAACCATTACTGCTCCCACGTCCTTCTTAGATATACCACCAGACTGCAATGCTTTGTTGGTGGCCTACAGTGCCTCAAAGTTTGTGAGCATCCTGCTTTTGATGCCTTCTTCGATCCTTTCACCAAGTTTGATGATGTTTGAGAACTTATGGTTTTCAATAACCATCAACCTCTCATAGTATTGCGGATCCTGCGCTATGAAGAAGAACTTGTTCATCTGTTCCTCGTCCAGTGCCGGCCTAACTTTGGCTGCTTCCAACCTCCAACGAGTAGTATACTCACGGAAAGTCTCAGTAGGTTTATTCTTAAGGTTTTGAATGTAGAAAACATCTGGTGCACTGATCACGCTCAACTATGTCTTATAGAAAGACTAAACGGGCTCTGCAAATATAATCCGAGCTATTATGCCCATAGTCGATCCCACAGGGAATTTACGTATCAATTAAGCCGTCAGAATACGAAACTTTTACTTAATCAATTTTCTCAAGAATTTTGAATATCAATTGGTGATGTTTTACTATTTCTACTGACAAAATTAATAAACTAATGATTAAGTAACAATATGATGTAAACAATTATAATAAAGGTCTAAGGTTATGGTTTCCCCCGTTGGTGAACTTCCTTCTTGGATACTTCTTATAGTTTGATTAGTTATCTCTATCAATCATGAACACTCTATCTACCATAAATCTCTCTCAAGTAATTATGATAATTTACTAGACGCACTCTCTCAAGTTACGCTAGCTAGATTGCATTACAGTTCACTTTAGATTGCACCCGAAGTATCGTTATTTCTAATCCAACTTCTAAACCCTCGGTTATGACTTTCGTCTATACTCCGGGAGTGATGTTGTTCAAACAACTACCTAAATATGCACTCTCTCTCAAGTAGATACATAATAAATAGGAACAGCTAATTGAGGGCCCTTCAATCAACTACAACAAGAACGTAGTTGAACAAATAGAGTTTAATCAACCAATCAAACTACATAAATCATGCAATGTCCTCAATGCATCACATAGAGAAAACAAGAAATAAAAGTAAGGTGCAAGAAACTCCCTGATCATGTAGCATCTACATCCTCTCCATTAGTTTTTCTTTCCATGCTCCTTCGAACAAATGCTTGAATCACTATATGCCTCCACTTTGAACTTATGAATTGGATCCCAAGTTTTGATTCTGGTCTATGATCATGCCCCTGGGGTGGTGGAACAAATCTGCCTGGCCCAATAAAACAATGTAGTAATCTGCGCTTCTTGGCCTTTCAATGAGATGTGTATTCCCAACTTTCTGTCAAGAAGAATTCTAGAATGTAGGCATCTTGTTCTTTATTCCTTGGCTCCTCAGGTGGTTCGGATGACTCTATTTTCATATCATCATCCAAACACAATGTGAAAAAATAGTTGGAGTGTGTACCAACATCCTCAACACTAATGACACTAGATTCAACAAAATATGTATCATCAAGATCCTTGGTTAACTCTAGTATCTTTTCTACCTCATCGACATCCTCTGGTTTCAGTTCCAACCTGGGTGGTTCTTCAACAGATGACCTGGCCAGTGGGTTCTCTCTTTTCTCTAAGTGTAATGACTCAAACTCGAGAGCCCTCGGCCATACCCCTTTTTCTTCAAGTGCTAACACCCAATCTACCAGTTCTTCACCGTTCATATCATCTAGATTCATCAAACATGCAGTCAAAGGGTCCCCAATAGTTAGGGACGCATCATCTTCTTCCGGGATCACGTTCACATCATCAATAAGAGAGCAGTTGGCAAACTCACTTGGTCGCCTCATAGACTTCTGCACGTTGAACGTGATTTCTTCATCATTAAGCCTCATCTTAAGTTCACCAGTCTCACAATCGATAAGGGCTCTGCCTATGGCCAAGAATGGCCTTCCCAAGATTATGGGAATTTCCTCATCCACTTTACAATCTAGTATCACAAAATTAGCAGGGAACACAAACTTCCCCACTTGCACCAATGCATCGTCCAGAATGCCTGACGGTCTCTGTATCGTCTTGTCAGCTAGCTGCAATAACATATAAATTGGTCTAGCTCTACAAATCCCTAGTCTTTTATATATGGCCAACGTCATTAGATTAATGCTGGCCCCCAAGTCACATAGAGCTTTGGCGAAACCTAAGTTGCCAATGGTACAAGGAATTGTAAAACTCCCTGGGTCAGATAACTTTTCAGCAATAGGACGCATCACCACCGCACTACAAGTCTGAGTAAGAGTGACAGTAGCCAGATCTTGGAAGTCAAATTTTCTGGACATCAAGTCCTTCATCATTTTAGCGTAACCAGGCATTTCCTTCAGTGCATCAATCAATGGGATATTTACCTGTATTTGCTTTAGCATGTCCAAAAACATTTTGTACTGTTCATCTTTTTGGTATTTGGCCAGCCTCTGAGGGAATGAAGATGGTGGTCTCTTTTCCCCACTGATTTGGGACTTTTCTTTCTCAGCCACAACCTCAACTACCGGCTCCTAGGCTATCTCCACTTCTTTTTCAGTCTCACTCTGTGCAATGGGTTCTCCTTCAGTAGGTTGCATTGTTACCTTGGTCAAGTTTGTTGAATTATCAAGTTCAATCGACATGGGTACCAGTGTCTCGGCCTGCTTGCTTTCACGAGCTCTCTCCAGTTCCAAGTCTAAATCCCTGCCATTGCAGAGAGTCACTGCCATCATCTGTCTTGGGCCCTGGTCTGTAGGATTTACCTGAGTATCTGCAGGTAAAGTCCCACGAGCACGATTGTTCACTGCCATAGATATCTGGCCCAACTGTACTTCAATATTTTTAATAGCTGCATCATGTACATCTACTCTCTCACTGATTTTGGCATTTGTCCCAATAACCTGCTGCATCATAGCTTCTAACCTGGAGAACCCATCTTCTTGCCTTCCCCCATGTTGATGCTGAGGAGGGTAGTATGCTTGTTGTTGATTCTGATGGTTATAAGCTTGTGGCCTCTGATATGGTGATGCATTACCTTGTGGTATCATAACACCCATATTTTTGTTGTTCTGTTGTTGGTGAGGTGGTCTATACGGTTGAACTTGCTGACCCCAGTTCTGCCCCCTATTCTCTGGCTTCCATAATTCGACACATAATTCATGTTTTCTTGATAAGGAGGGTGATCACATTCTGCATTCCACTGGTTACCAAATGGTTGACTAATACAATATGTGCATAATCCTCCATTGGTTGTATCCACGATGTGTACCTGTTGCTTTTACCCTGATTCCTCCACCTTCTTAGTTAATATGCTCATCTATGTTATCAAGGTGGCCACGTTCTCTGCAAGAGTATTGGATGGATCGAATGGCACTGAGTGATTTACATGAGTAATGGGTGCATTCTTGGTTGTCCATCCTGAATTCTGTGCCATTTTATCAAGTAAGATCTGACTTTCTTTCCATGTTTTACTCAAGAATTCTCCAACAGCTGAAGCATCAACATTTTCCTTGATAGTATCAGCCAGACCCATATAAAAAAGCTACCCCAACATCTGCTCCGGATACCATGATGTGGACAGATAACCAACATTCCCTTAAATCGTTCCCATGTCTCCTACAATGTTTCAACTGGTTTCTGTCTGAAGCTCAAGATTTCATCAATTTGTTGAGCAGTCTTGTTGGGTGGATGAAAATTGTTCACGAACTGCTTAACTAACTNGGGGTTTTGCAAATTGACAGGAAGTTCATCAAATACTGTTGGGGGTCTTCGATGTATGACCCTGAAAATAGTCCCTTGTTCTGCAACAAATGCAGCATATTATTTGTAATCTGGAAAGATTCAGCCTGTATTTGAGAGACTAGTATTGCAGTGGCCAAATTCTCTGTTGTGGGTTGTGCCCAGTCATATAAAGGAGCCTATGCCCCTATCTGTGCAACTGGGTCTACCACATCATCCCCATTGTTTTTCCTGTTGTTTGGATCTTCCATGTCAGGTTCAAGTTGTTCAATTGATGGTTGTTGTTTGCTTTTCCGGTTGGCCCGGTTTAGGGCCTTAAAAACTTTCTCGGGGTCTGATAAAGCTTTAACTACTTCACCAGTTCTCGATGAGTTTCTAGGCATGCACCTGTACAACCAAGTTAGTAAACGTTAAACTTTCAATGTATAAATGAAAATTGAAGAAAATTGACTATGTTTCAGAATTTTGTATTTCTTCTGACTCCAATTGATAACACCGTTAATTCCCCGGAAACGGCACCAAAAGTTGATCACGCTCAACTATGTCTTATATAAAGACTAAACGGGCGCTGAAAATATAATCCGGGGTATTACGCCCAAAGTCGATCCCACAGGGAATTTACGTATCAATCAAGCCGTCAGAATACGAAACTTTTACTTAATCAATTTTCTCAAGACTTTTGAATATCAATTGGTGATGTTTTACTATATCTACTGATAAAATTAATAAACTAACGATTAACTAACAATATGATGTAAACAATTATAATAAAGGTCTAAGGTTATGGTTTCCCACGTTGGTGAACTTCCTTCTTGGAAACTTCTTATTGTTTGATTAGTTGTCTCTATCAATCATGAACACTCTATCTACCATAAATCTCTCTCAAGTAATTATGATAATTTACTAGACGCACTCTCTCAAGTTACGCTAGCTAGATTGCATTACAGTTCACTTTAGATTGCACCCGAAGTATCGTTATTTCTAATCCAACATCTAAACCCTCGGTTATGACTTTCGTCTATACTCCGGGAGTGATGTTGTTCAAACAACTACCTAAATATGCACTCTCTCTCAAGTAGATACATAATAAATAGGAACAACTAATTGAGGGCTCTTCAATCAATTACAACAACAACATAGTTGAACAAATAGAGTTTAATCAACCAACCAAACTATATTAATATCACAATAAGTTCATGCTCATAATAATCAACTCTAAAATAACTTGCATAATTAAACTACAAAGTAATGAATAAAAGCTGTAAAAATCAATGTTTTGCTTCTCTGAGTAATATTCTACAGGCGTCTCTTGTCTCTAATGGAATCTCCCTTCAAGTTGTGTTTTTGGGTCTATTTATATGTTTAGGACAAATCCTAAACGTGTAGGAGACTTCTATTCAAACCGGGAAACACTTAAAATCTTCAAAACTCGGATTTGACCGGACCAGGGACCAGGCTTTACAGGCCAAACGCCTGGATAACGCCCAGCTATAGCCCGATTCACTCCTTTTCGACTCTTGAGCGTATTTTCGACGTTTATGCATCCATTTAACTAAGCTTCCATCTCCAATTCACCTACACATGAAATAGACTCCAATATGCACATACGAAGTGTATTTTTATCATTAACGCACATAAAATGTAAGGCACATAATGTGTTAAACCATGAATTCTAGCCACACATCATGCATTCTCCGTGTTGAAACTGAATTAGTCCATGAAATCATATGCTAGACTCACCCATTTGGACCTTTTCTTAGGATCCTGACTGATGTACCAGGACAAGGCATCTCCCATAAGACTCCTCATAAAAAAATTCATCCGGATTTTTTCATCCTTTATGATCCCGACAAGCTTGTCATAATAGGTCCTTAGATGAACTCTGGGATCACCTGTACCGTCAAACATCTCGATCATGGGAGGTTTGTAACCCTTCGGCAGTTCTACATCCAACTGTATGCATAGGTCTTCATAGTTCAGACCGTATATCCCCTTGCCTCCTTCTACGCCTTGAAATCGGCTAGTCAACTTCTTGAGCTCCTCGACCAGGTTCTTAATGAGCATGTCCTTCTCAATGAATTCTGGTGCATAAGAGATATGTTGAGTGGAGTGAGGTAGGTTCTCTGCATATATGGGATTGTTTTGGTGACCTGTAGTTTGAGTATAGTGCTGATCATTGGTGGAATTCTGGGGTTCGGGAATGACTGGTGGGGTGTTTTGTGGAGTGTGGTAGGTGTTTGGCTGGTACTGTGGTGGGATAGTTTGATTATGTGGTGGAGTTACGTAATGGTGAGGTGCAGGAGGATTTTGTGGGCACTTGTTGGGTGTGCTTTGAGGTGGTGCGGGGTTCTGAGTGTTTGGGTGACTGCCGTCTGTGACTCTGAGTGAGAAGGATAGGTTCGCCATATTTCGGACATGCTCAAGATCACCCTAGAGTTCCAGTATTTTCTAGTCGAGCTGTAAAACTGCATAATTTGGGGATTGAGTACCCCTACCATTAGAAGTTTCTGCATATTCAACCTGTGTGTTGTTTTCTTTTCCGGTGTTGTTCAAATCTTCCATCTTCGCTTTTCCCTTGACTTTTGGTGGACTAGGAGTAGGAGAAGGTGGAGGGCCCCTGGATCTTGTGTGATAAGCTGATGATGCCAGTATGCATGAACCAACCTTTGGAGAATGGGAATAAGCAAAAGAAAGAAAGAAAATAAAAACAAAAGGTAGCCAAGTCAGTAAGGGTTCTGATAAAAGTATTTGCAGTATTTAAACACATATTGCGGGAATGTAAATTTGCGTCCTAATTTGGGAGCCTCATTGTGCCCGAGGTAGGACTAGAAACAAGTTGATTTGGAGAACTTTAGATGCCAGTAAATGCCTCATTTCATTAGTATAAAAATAGACGAATCCCCGAACGACACTACGATAATAATAAAGATAAGTCACTATTGGCACTTGGCCTTATTACATTTAGGAAAGCAGATAAATCTAGCCTACTTGGTCCCAGAAGGACTTCCCCATACTTGATCTTACTGACTCCATCAACTAGGTTCCCCAGCTCGCACAGACCCAACAGCACTCTGGCAGTCTTCGATCCTCTTTATTATTTTACCTTCCAGCTCTACCAAACCTCGCTCCAAATATTCTAACCTTCTGTGGGAGATGATAGCCATTTCCTTCAATTCCTTGATCGGCCTCATATTTTCCTCATGTATTTCCCGATGCTCATTCTCGGAGTCATGGACCCTCTTGTGTAGTCTGTTGTATTTAACTTCAGCCTCAACATCTTCACCTATGATCTTATTTCCTCGACAGGTTCCTAGCCTTACTATCCCATCTAGGTTGTCTTCTGACCATGCCGGGTAGAGAGGTGCACACCCAGCGTGATACCTGTCTGGCTTAATGGTGTTCTTCTCCACAGTGACCTTGCAGTGCCATATATGCTGATCTTGGCACTTGTAAGGGATGTCGTCGTCTTGAAAGTCTGCTCTGATGTGGCTCATCTTTGCAACCCTTGGTACAACCTGCTTCCTGCCCGCTTGCCTCATAACTCGGATGGGGACATAGAGGTGTATCTCTCTCAACCCAATCAACACTAAGTGAGGAGCGTCCCTTGACCTAATGATGAACTCGTCAGTTGGGAACCATTCAAACATCCATTGTACTTGTTCCTCGGCCAGATTTTCGAAGAACTTTACCCATTCTTTGGCACTTTCCGGTTGGGAAAACATGTCCGGAATATAAGTCATCCGCTTAGGGTGATTGAAAGTAATATGATGTTTCCAAGCCTTTCGCGGAAATTCTTGGCGATACTAACCCTTTTGAAGATGCTCTAATAACCACAATTTGCAGCAACAAATTACAATCCTCAAAATGCTTAATCCCGTTTTGACAGTGGTCTAGAGCCCTGTAGATGTTGGCTATGATCCATGTTTGTCCCTCAATTCCCTCCATTAAGGTCTTGGCGACTATAGCTAGTCTAGTATGGATTCTTTCCGTTCTCATCGGTAACACTATCAGGCCCAAGAAGCACACAATGAACACGAACACTCTGCAGTGGATGTGACCCAGAGAAGGGATAGAAAAATCATCATGGAATGTACGGTAAGACTTGCTATGGTCGTACCTATCGTACAGATATTCGAAGGGTATATAGGACTTCTTCAAGCACTCTAAATCAGCATTTTTCTTCAGATCCATCATCTTTGGGAACCCCTTCCTAGTGCAGTTCTCAGGTACCAATAGCCCAGGGCTGTCCCAAGGCAGTCCATCAAATCCCCCAATTTCTTCCAGGAGTGGTATCATTTCTATATCGCCGAAATGGAACACGACCCTCTCACTGTCCCTGAACAGAGTTGCAGCTTCGATCAACATATTGTTTGGCTGAATGTCTAGCAGGGAAAGTAAATTTCCCAAGTGTTTTCTCAAATGTTTCTTGTCACTTGAGGAAAGATCCTCCCACCAATCTAGTAGAAATGGTGGAATGTTGCTGACCATGCCGAATTTGGGGACCTCGTGCCTCATTTTCTGCAAAACAAAAAGGTTAGGCCCTTTCCCCTCACCTGATTCATTAATGCACAGAACATGGTTGTGTCCGCTGGGATTATGGAAACCTCGGTGGACTTTGCATAAGGCTTGTCTTAAAGGGTTATTATGTGGACACCATATTAACCCGGCTAGGTTTGACCATGATGCATGCACAATTATAATAAGAGTAAGGTTACTATGGGGGTCTAGAATGGTACCCTCAATTGGACAAATTGAGGGGGAAAGGCACGGCACCGTCGACTGCACCGTTGATCGACTAGTTTTACCGCAAATAAGCTTTTTCTAATTTAAAGGGTGATATATCGGAAGAGAGAAACCACTCATCAAGTGTTGCTATAGGATCGTTTGGGCACGAGTGGAATATGATGTTGAGTATAAATTATGCAGCAATAAATAGTAAGGAAACATTTAAACTAATTCACCAAGCAAATTTGTTATGGTAAAAGCCTAAAATTTCCCTGCAGAGTTGCCATGCTGTCGCCCTCCCTTTTTTCTTCCTCGCGGATTGATTCAGGGTTTTGAAATTCATTTGGGACAACTTGTTTCCTTTTGGGAAAGGGCTACAAGAAGTTGAAGAGTCGCCACCTAACGGATTAAGGTGCGTTAGGGCACCTATTGCAAGTAACTCATAAAACCGGTTTGTGTTACCAGAGATTGGGTAAGGGCTTGAAATTACCTTGAGGGAAAGGTGTTAGGAACCCATCAAGGTCCACAGCGGTGGGTCCCGGCCAAACTTACTTTTGTGAATTAGTCATTTAATAAATAAGTATTCTAAGCACACATATGTAAATAAGATAAGGAAAATCCTAGGTTTGTTAGCCTATAGGATCATATATGTACAATACCCAGTAATCCTTCCTCAACTAGAGGGGCTGCACGTGGTATTTGCGCACAGGTCATCATGTCATTTTACTACCCAATTACCCTCCCTTTAGCGGTTATATAAGCAGTTTTTGATTAACGAACTCTACGCATCCATTACACATCCCCTCCTTGTGGTCCCGGAGGTGTTTAGGACCTCTAATTTTAGACAGTTCTAGACCCTCCTAAGGTGTTTAAAAGGGAAAATCTAAGCGAAAACAAAGAACATAATAGGACTCTCAATTAAGAATGAAATTAAAAGGCTCATGTTTACCTCCACACATAAACAGATAATTAGCACGTCTCAAGAAACAGATTTCAGATGGTTTCAGAAAGGTCCTACAACTGGATATCTAGGTGAGCATGTCAAGCAGAGAATATGCAGTATTGTGTGAGCGAAGTGACAGAAACCTAATCAGTTTGCCTACTGATTTTAGTTCCTGTGGAATCTGGGCAGTCACAAATAAGCAAAGCACAATTTTTACAGCTTTTATAAGACTTTAATTACCTACGAGCTTGCCTAGGCGTAGATCAGGGACACCCTATAACATACTGCCAAAATGCAATAAGAATCGGTTAAAAACAGTTTGAATTTATTAAGCCCTATAGGCATGATCTAGGTGCTGGACATTAAGAATCTGATTTCATGCATATTTATCCTATAACATGGTGTCTATGTATTGGGGTTGTTTCTAAACATCTTTATAGATAGGACGGTTATCTATTTAGGCGATGGAGACATGATTCAAAACGAATGCAAATACAGTCCTAAAACAGGATCTCTAATGCACATAAAGAATGGACATTTTATTAGGAAAAATTACAACATTAACTTAATAACATGATTTCTAGGTGATCATAATTATGCAGAAGTATAATTTCATGACAAATGAAGCCTGTAACATATTGTCTAATATGCCAAGTGGCCCTAAAGCATGGTTTCTAATGCAAGTAAACATAGTATAAACTTAAAAGCATGATTTCGAATGCAAGTAAACATAACATAGACCTAAGGCATGATCTTTAATATGGGTGAACATAGTATAAACTTAAAGCATGATTTCTAATGAAAGTAGATATAACATAGACCTAAGGCATGATCTCTAATGCGAGTAAACATAATATAGGCCTAAAGACATGATTTCTACCCGATGTCCCCACAAAAATCATATAAGAATCCCCTCTTTTACTAACTTCCCCAATATCTGTTTACAAAGATACCTATTACAAAACATGAATAAATGAATTACATAAATATAAGCTATGCTATAGGGAGCCTGAAATAGGCCCAAAGTGAACCTGGGAATGCCAGGCCTTCAAAACAGTCCAAGATGCCATAGCCCACAGTATCCAATAAGGTGTCCTGGTGCGTCTAAGTTCCCAAGGGCCTCAAGGACCCAGGGAAATGCTCACACCAAGACCCTTTCTTAAGTAGAGAACTGGTAATGTGCGGTGTAGAAGGGCCAGCCCCAGTGTGCCAGAGTTCGGAGGAATCTCATGGATTCCTAAGCAGTACAAACACCGGAGGGGAAGAACTTAAGTAATCTAAGAGTAGAAGTGAGAGTGCTTGACAGAGTTTTGGAAGAAGTTAGTAAAAATATTATAGAGGCAAAGATTTCAGGAGTGAAAAGGTTTTGAGGAATAGAAATAATTCTGGGAAAATACTAAGAGTAAAAATAATTTGGAAGCAATTCTGAGAAGAACAAAAACTCAACAAAAAAACCACATAATCACAGAACTTAGAGTGCCCAGATTCAGAACCATTTATTACTTATTTCTAAGTGAAGACACTTAAAGTTACAAACATGGATCAGGGATTTAGGAACATAGAGAGTTTTGATCAGAAACACATAAGCATAGATAAAATGGGGGAGCATATTGATCAACAAGTATACAAAATAAGCAAGTGGTCGATTAAAACACAAACTGCTAATTCAAAGTCTTAACAAGATGATCATGCTTGAAACTAAAAGGGTAATGGGCAGTAAAACATAGAGACAGAGTCCAAGCATAACCATGTTGGGGCAGGGGTCTAATATGTAGAATTAGTCGTACTAATTAGGATTAACAAAATACATTAGGAGTCTATGATACTAAAAAATGATCATGCTAGTTGAGGGAAATAAACAGGAACTCAAGTAAACATGCTAGCCAAGTATCAAACAAGACAAGTAAGACCTAGACATGCTGATTACACACTTGAACAAAAGAAGGTAAAACTCCAGTATATTAAGCAAAGCATTAAATAGGAAGGACACTCAATTACGATAGCCATTAAATTAGTAGAGAAGAAGACACGGATTAACAGGTATGGAGCACATAGATTTGGGTTTCAGAACTGAAATAAGAACATACCAGTTAAGGAAGATAGGTGCAGAATGTAAAGCAAGTCGAGCTCCACAGTCTAGCCTTGGCTTTCAGCCGGCTAGACAAGAAATTAGCACAAGTAGCAGAGAAAGAAGAGAGAATTTGTGTGTGTGTGTTTATTGGACTAATTGTTTGTCTTTTAAGAGGTACAACAAGAGTGTATTTATAATACTTAGGAGTAGAACAAAAAAGATAAAAGAATCAGAAATCAGTCAATTAAGGGCAATCATAGGGTCACAGAATCAATTAACATAAAGGAGTCCAGAATAGACCCCTTAACTAGGGGTAATTGATTAACTGTTAAGAACATGGGTTTAATTAAAGCAAGGAGTCCAAATCATACCAAATAAGGAATTAGTTAGAACCTCAAAATTGTACGGGCAATCAATTAAGGCAAAGATGACCAATTAAAGTCATAAACAAGGAAACAAATAAAATCTATGCACACGAATCTTTTAACAGAGTAAAGTAATCAGCAAAACATTCAAAAGAATTCTGATTTCCGGGAAAGAATTACTCAAATTCCATAAATAGAAATTAAACTAAATAAGACCTCACAGAAATTTAGAACTTAGCCGGAAAAAGCAGGTTCGAACCCTAACAGATATTAATTAGGGCAAAACCACAAAAATACTGGATTTAACAAGGACAAAATGTTTAAGTCCAAGAGACAGAGTAAACTAATACGAATGGTATCACAAAAACACCCAAATCAATGCAAAGATTGGAGAAATCAGTATATCACTTAGAATCAACTAGGGTTTGAATATTCTTGCAATAATCAGCCAAGATGAAGAAGAAACAGTTAACTAAACACTGAGAACTTAGAAAAATTGTTGAAGAAAAGTTTGAGATGAACAAAAGTTTAAAAAGAATGATAAAAAGTCGGAATAGTTAATTAAACAAGAGATTTTTAAAGGAAAATATGTAAAAGTGCTTGAATCACCCCAGATCTATACAGATCTGAGAAGGATCGACAGTAACGGATTAGGGTTTTTTAGAAAAGTATTAGAGATGAGAGAATAGGTCAAGAACCCATAGATCCGTAGTAAAACAAGAAGAAGTTCTTACTCACAGTCGAAAAGATGGCCAGAGACAGGCTGATAAACAAAGTTTCAAACCAGAACGAGTTGGGTTCCTTGAGATCTTCTCAAGGATCCAAGAAATCAAAGAGACATGGAGTATAGAAGACCGGGGCTGGTCGGAGAAGACATAGAAGCACCATAGGAATGAGGTTTACGCCGGTGACAGTGTTTAGGGTTAGGGTTAGGTCGAGAGAGAGTTGAGAGACGAGGGAGATGATGACGTCGGGGTTGGTGGGAAATGAAAAAGGGTTTGGGTAGGTTAGGGGGATTAATTAAGGAAAGGGGGTTTGTGGACGTTGATCAAAATGATCAATGGCCATGATTGAACGGGCTAGTGGGTCGGGGTAGGCAGATTGGGCCAAAAAGAGGTCTGGGCCAGCACTTTGGGTTAGTATTAGAGGGGTTTTGGGCTGGTTTGAAGGGTTTAAATCTGAAAATAAAAAGGACTATTTGTTAGATACCCAAACAATTTATAAAAAATATTTTATAAAATAATTAACAGATTATAAAAATATTTTTTATGCATAGAAATGTTTTAAAATAATTACTAGATATTTAGAAGATACAATGAGCTATTTTCCGGTAATATAATGTAATAATGTATGCATGGTCTATAACTGCAAAGTTATTTCAATTGTAACCAAAACTGTAAATCTGGCCATTTTTTTAAATAATTTGGACCTAATATGACAATAAAAAGCAAAATTAAATCATAAAATGTTATAAAGTGATTTGTGATGCGATTTTGTACTTATTTATATAAATAAAGTACTGGGATGAATTAATTTAAAAATGTAGAAATTGTTGAAAAATATCAATTGTTGTTAATGCATAGTTTTGAAGGTATATGTGCATTTAAAAATATTGTAGGGAAAAATTGGGTATCAACACTCAATAGACTGACCACTCTACTGCACTCGAACTTAAAGGTAACTCTTTGACCTCAACAGATGAACCGCCGGTCTAGAATGGCTACCAGCTCCTCCTCATAAGTGAAACCCTTGTCTAATTGGACAGAGCCGAAATCTAACACGTGGGACAGGTCACCATGATATTTCACGAGCATCGACACATGGAATACTGGATGAACTGAGAATAACCCTGGAGGCAACTCAAGTCCAAGGCATTTCTAAACTAAATCTGTACCCAACAACCGAACCTCCCCCGGCTCAAACCACCCAACTGGCGACCTACACCATATACCATATAATGCCTCATAGGGAGCCATCTGAATGCTCCGCTGGTAGTTGTTATTGTAGGCAAACTCTGCGAGGTGCAAGAAATGAACCCACGATCCTTCGAAATATAACACAAGCGTGAAGCATATCCTCCAAGATCTGAATAGTATGCTCAGATTGCCCGTCTGTCTAAGGATGGAATGTTGTGCTCAACTCAACCCACGACCCAACTCATGATGAACTGCCCTCCAAAAGTGCGAGATAAACGCGTACCTCGATCAGAAATGATAGACATGGGCACACCGCGAAGGCGAATGATCTCCCAAATATAGATCTCTACGAATCGCTCCGAAAAATAAGTACTTGCCACCGGAATGAAGTGCGTTGCTTTAGTCAGCCTATCCACAATAACCTGTAACGACTTGGCCGGTCATTTCATAGAAATTGCACTGTTATTTCTGTTTCTGCTTAGTCATGCATTGTTTATAATGTTTGTGATGTATTGGAGACGGATGGTTCGAGTTCAGAGTGGTTGTAGTGAGAATTGAGACACTTAGTCCCTTTAAGTAGCCTTATAGTTGGAAAAGTTGACTGGGAGTTGACTTCTTGGAAAACGACCTTGAAATGACGATTTTATGGCTCGGGTAGCTTCTTTAGGTTATTTGGAACTTAGGAGTGTGTTCGGAATGTAGTTTGGAGTTCCGGTGTAGATTTAGGCTTGAATTGGCGAAAGTTAGTTTTTGGTGATTTCTGGTCGGCAATAGAATAGGCTATCTGGGTCAGAATGGAATTCCGGAAGTTGGAGCAGGTTCGTAATGTCATTTTGGATATATGTGCAAAATTTCAGGTCAATCAAAGGTGTTTTTGGATGGTTTCGGCATCTTTGGTGAAGTTCAGAAGTTTCAAAGTTCATAGGCTTGACTTCGGAGTAAATTTAGTGTTTTGATGTTATTTTGGGTGTTCCGATGATGAAAATAAGTCTGAATGATCATTTATGACTTGTTGGTATTTTTGGTTGGAGTCCCGAGGGGCTCGGGATTGATTTCGGATGGCTAACGGAGGTTGAAACTTGCAAAATTGCAGCATAGCAGCTGGTGGTACGGTTTTTCTGGTGTGACCGCACCTGCGGATGGGGAGCCGCAGGTGCAGGCCTGCAGAAGCGGACAGGGCTCCGCAGGTGCAGATTTTGGACAGCTCAGGGGAAAGTCGCAGAAGCGGACGTTGGACCGCACCTGCGAGGTCGCAGGTGCGAAAGTGGAGCCGCAGGTACGAGTTTGGCCCGCTTAATGAAAAGTCACAGGTGCAGTATATTTGACCACAGGAGCGGTCCGCAGGCGTGAGATGGGGTACCGCAGGTGAAAAATTCATGGGCAGAAAGTATATAAAGTGGACTTAGCGAGTAGGTCTTCTTTTCACCATTTTTCATACGGGGTTCAAGCTTTTGGAGGGTTTTTGAAGAGGGAGACCATAGTTCTTCATTGAGGTAAGGTTTTTGGACTTTATAACTCGATTAAGTGATTAAAGACCTAATTAGTGGTGATAATTTGGGGAAAATCAGTAAAAAGGGGTAATTAGGGCTTGAGATTAAGAGACCTTCTAATGGGGATTTTAGGGGTCATCTGGACTCCGATTTCAGTGTTCTTGATATGTATAGACTCGTGAGAGGTTGAGGATCATTTTGGTTTAAATTATATCGAGTTTCAAGATGTGGGCCTGGGGGTCAGGTTTGGCCAATTTCGGAAATTGTGCCTAATTATGCTATTTTTTTATTGGGTTTCGTCTCCCTAGCATATTTTGATGTGATAAATCCGATTTTGAAAGACTCGGAGCATTTGGGAGCCGATTCGAGGGGAAAGAGCATTGAGGAGTAGCTTTTTGGACTGTTTTGAGGTATGTAACGATTGTAACTCTAAACCTGAGTGTATGAAACCCCGGTATTTTACATTGTTTTGATAAATGAGGTGACACGCATGCTAGGTGACGAGCGTGTGGGCGTGCACCTATAAGGATTGTGATTTGGTTCGTCTCGTAGCGACTATTAAACCACGTATTCGATTTAAAACCTTACGATATCCTGTATTTTAGCACTTATTATTTGTTTAGGGGCTGTAAGCCATGTTTGGGGCTTTGTGCCAACCTGATTAGACTTTCAGAAGTACTTTTGCACTATTCTCACACTATCCTGATAGAACAATTTCGAACTTAGTCATGTTTTCTACTTATTGTTATTTTCACTGTTATTACACTATTTTGGAACCCTGAGAGGCATTTTGGGGCGGAGTCTCATTAGTTGAGATGAGATTCCCGAGTGGCTTGTGAGGAGGACCGAGTGAGGCCGAGAGCCGAATGTGTGAGGATAGTTATGGATCGGGCTACACGCCGTAACACATATGTTATATATTACATGGATCGGGCTGCACGCCCCAGAAATATACATTTTCTATGGATCGGTCTACACACCGTAGAATATATATATATATATATTGGATCGGGTTGCATGCCGCAGCAATATGGTGCTTGGGCTGTAGGAACCCCGCCGGAGTCAGTACACCCCCAGTGAGCACAATTGACTATTATATGGGTCGGGATGCACACCGTAGTGTATTGTATATGGATTGGGTTTCACGCCGCAGCAATATATGTATATATATGTATTGGATCGGGTTGCACGACGCAGCAATTGAGTGGATATCTGGTACTTGCTGAGTGAGAGTGCTTAGTGAGAGCATGGCACACTAATAGTAGAGATATGAGAGATTGGGATACCTTGATATGAGTGATATTGGGTCTGAAAGGCAGATTCATTGTGCATTTAGTTGTTTCTCACTCTTCTTTACACTGAGTTTTCTTAACAAAAGTTGAACTGTTGTTCTTACAAAATATGATTTATAAATGCTCGTCGCTGCACTCAAGTTTTTAGTTACTTTGGTTACTTATTGAGTTGGTATAATCACGTTACTCCCTGCACCTCTGTGTGCGGATCCAGGTACTGGACCAACTCACTAGTGACTTCTCGTGTGCTTCGGAGTTGACCAGTGATCGAGGTAGCTGCCCAGCGTCGACAACTGACCTTCCTTCCCTTCCTATTTCTAGACTTTTATTTGATATTTGGGCATGTATTAGTGGCAACGATACATTTTTATACTTTGTATTTACTACACTGGATGCTCATGATAGTTGACTCCCGAGGTCTGGGGGCGGTTTTGCTTGTTTGCCTTTATTATTATTTTTCTTGAAATTGTCTAAAAAGCACGTCTTTATCAGTTTATGAGTTTGTATTGCTATAAAACAGATCAAAATTTGTTTTCATTGTGTTAGATGGCTAGCCTAGTTCCACGATAGGCGCCTTCACGACCCTTATTGATTTGGGGTCGTGACAAATTGGTACCATAGCTCTAGGTTACCTAGGACTCAACGGTCATGAGTAGGTTTAGTAGACTCTTGCGGATCGGTACGGAGACGTTTGTACTTATCTTTGAAAGCCTACAGAACTCTTAGGAAACATCTCATCTTCTTGAAATTCTGTTGTGCCATTCTATTGATTCTGGAAATCTAAACTCTTGTTGTTTCATTCTCTCAGAGATGGTGAGGACACACGCTACTGATTAGGTGACTAGACACCAACAAGACTAGCGAGAGGTCGAGGCCGCGGAAGAGGTAGGGGCCAGCCCGCGCATCAGTTGGGGTAGTACCACTTGATCCCCTTACTATCTAGGATCAGGTTCCCGCCGCGGGTATTCCAGCGGGTCGGGCTCAGGCACCGGCAGTGCACACTCATTCCGGGTCTTCAGGAGACCCTAGCTCAGATCTTGACAGTATGTACTAGCTTGGCTCAGGTAGTTGCGGTGTCTACTACTGCCGCTATATCTCAGGCCGGGGGAGGCACACAGACTCCAGCTGCCTGGACACCTAAGCAGGTTGTACAGGGCCTTCAGACACCGGGGGCAGTGCCAGCCCAACCGGTTGCTCCAGTTCATGACTATGTGGTTCTCGCTATGCCAGAGGATGAGCAGCGCAGGCTAGAGAGGTTTAGTAGACTTCAGCCTCCGACTTTCAGCGGCGCAGAGGGCGAGGATGCCCATGGTTTTCCGGATAAGTGTCAGAGGATACTTCGTACTGTTGGGATTCTGGAGACTAGTGGGGTCTTATTTGCTACGTTTCCGTTTTCTGGTGCTTCTTTCACTTGGCGGGAGTCTTTTGAGAGGCGTAGGCCTGTTGGTTCAGCACCCCTCACCTGGAAGTAGTTCTACACTATCTTTTTGGAGAAGTATGTTCCTCGGTCCCACAGGGAGGAGTAGCGTAGGCAGTTTGAGCAGCTGCGTCAGGGAGAGCTACCAGTTACCCAGTATGAAATGCGGTTTTCTGAGTTGGCTCGTGATGCTACTGAGTTAGTCCCTACTGATAGGGAGAGGCTCAGGAGGTTTGTGGATGGCCTCACTTACCAGCTCCGTATTTTTATGACTAGGGAGAGAGTATCTGGTGCTACCTACGAGAAGGATGTTGATATTTCTCGAGATATTGAGTCTGTTTGCCGCCAAGAGCGAGAGGAGAAGGAGGCCAAACGGCCTCGTGGTTCTTGGGAGTTTCAATGGTGCCCCTTCCAGGGGGAAGTTCCAGTACAGTAGAGGTCACCCATTTAGACCTCCTTAGCCAGTTCACCCAGCTGTGGACCTCCCGGGATCGTCGGAACATAGATCCGGGTCAGTTTATTCAGAATGTTTACCCAAGTCAACTATAAAACAAATTTTAACTTCTTAAATCATTATTTCTCATGTTTTCACATAAAAGCTTTTGCGTTTCACGCCCGGACTACACACACAAACCGAGGTAAATAAAGTTAATCTTTTTAAGGCTAATGAGCCTAGAATGGAGTCTTAATTTCATAAAATGACCCCTTTTGGCTCATCTCACTAATTAATGAGATCAAGACTTTAGCAAGAATTTAGAAATTCGTCCCAAAAAATCGACACGGGCCCACGTCTGGGAAATGGGTAAAAGTCACAAAATACGAACACCCATTCACCCCACGAGTTCACTCGTACCAAAATTACTCAAATATGATAAAAAAAATCTCAATCAAAACCCAAAAATTTGGTTGAAGAACTTTTCCCATTTTCCCAAATTTCTCAACCAAATTCCGAAATTAAAGGATGGAATCATCTATAACTCAATGTAATATAACAATAAATGAGTAGAGAATTATTATCCAATAGCCTCCTCTGAAAATCACCCAAAATTCCGTCCAAATCCGACCTCTCTATCTCAAGTTTTGATAAAAATGGCTAAACCCTCATTTTTAAATGTTTATAACTACCCAGTGATCCCTTCTTCGCGAACGCAGAAGAATACTCGCGTTCGTGAAGTGCAAAGCTGCTTTAGTCCAAAATTCTTCATCGCGAACACGATGGAATATTCCCGAACACGACACTTACTCAGCTCAGCCCTACATGAATACGTGACACTCATCGCGAACGCGTAGGCAAATTGCTTGGAGACTTAGTTGACCAGCTTTCTCTACGAGAATGCGGGACCTTCATCGCGAACACGTAGATTTATTACCTCAGAGCTTTGCGGATAGGGGACCATCATCGCGAACACGAAGCATAAATCCTATCTTGTCTCCAGTTCCTCATCGCGAATGCGGAACTCCCCTTGCAAACGCGAAGAAGGAACCCAGTAGCTGGAAACACCAGAAATTCTGCAACTACAACTGGCCCAACTTGATATGTTAACCACTCGGAATCCACCCAAGGCCCCTGAGACATCAACCAAATATACCAACAAGTCCAAAAACACCATACGAACATATTCTAGCCCTCAAATCACATCAAGCAACGCTAAAAATAAAAAATTACCTTCCAATTCAAACTTAATGAACTTTGAAACTTCAAACTCCTACAACCGATGCCAAAACCCATCAAATTAATTCTGATTGACCCCAAATTTTGTACACAAGTCATAATTGACAATACGGACCTACTCCAACTTCTGAAATTGGAACTCGACCCCGCTATCAAAAAGTCCACTTCTAGTCAAACTTCCAATCAATTCAACATTATCCATTTCAAGCTTAATTCCGCTACAGACTTCCAAAACCCAACCCGGACACGCTCCCAAGTCTAAAATCACCCAACGGAGCAATTAGAACTGACGGAACTCCATTCCGGAGTTGTCTTCACACAGTTCTAACTACGGTCAAGATTTTATAACTTAAGCTTCAATTTCAGAGACTAAGTTTCCCAAATCACTCTGCAACCACCAACAAAACCTCCCGGCATGTCACTAAAGCATAACGAAGATACGGGGAAAGAAGTAAATAGTGGGTCGGGGCTATTACTCTCAAAAATACCGGCTAGGTCATTACATCCTCCGCCTATTAAAACAATCGTTCGTCCTCAAATGAGTATAGTGACATACCTCAAGTGGTGAAAAGGTGATGATAATGAATACGTATATCATGCTCGGTCTCCCAAATTGCCTCCTCGACCGGCTGACCCCTCTACTGAACCTTCACTGAAGCAATGTTCTTTGACCTCAACTTTCGAGCCTACCTATCCAAAATAGCCATCGACTCCACAAAATAAAATAAATCCTTGTATACTGAACTGAGCTGAAATGCAACACATGAAATGAATCGCCATAATACTTGTGGAGCATAGAAACATAAAATACCGGATGGACTCCTAACACGTCGCAACACCTCGAATGGGCCAATAAACCTTTGTCTCAGCTTGCCCTTCTTTTCGAATCTCATAACGCCATTCATGGGTGACACCCGGAGTTGGACCCGCTCTCCAACTATGAATGCAACATCATGAACCTTCCGATTCGCATAACTCTTTTATCTGGATCGGGCTGTGAGAAGTCGATACTAAATCACCTTAACCTTCTCCAAAGCATCCTAAACCAAGTTTATACCCAATAACCTAGCCTCTCCAGGCTAGAACCAACCCACTGGAGACCGATACCGCCTACTATACAAAGCCTCATACTGTTTCATCTGAATGCTCTACTGATAACTGTTGTTGTAGGCAAACTCCACTAGTTTCAAGATCTTATCCCAAGACGTCCAAACTCCATTACACACGTACGAAGAATATCATCTAGTATCTGAATAGCGCGCTCATATGGTCTGTCAGTCTGAGGGTGAAATATTGTGCTCAACTCAACCCGAGTACCAAACTAATGTTGTACGACCCTCCAAAACAGTGATGTGAACTGCGTACCCTGGTCAGAGATGATAGATACCGGCAGGCCATGAAGTCTGACAATCTCACGGATGTAAACACGAGCAAGCTGCTCGAAAGAATAAGTAGTCATTAAAGGAATGAAATGAGCTGACTTGGTCAGCCTATCCATAATCACTCAAACTGCATCAAACTTCTATTTTGTCCGTGGAAGCCCAATAACAAAATCCATAGTGATGCGCTCCCATTTCCAATCCGGGATCTCTAACTTCTGAAGCAATCCACCTAGTCGTTGATTCTCATACTTCACCTGCTTGCAATTTGGACATCGAGCTACATACTCCACGATGCCCTTCTTCATCCTTTTTCGCTAATAATGATGCCTCAAGTCCTGATACATCTTCACGGCACACAGATGAATGGAGTACCGCAAATTGTGAGCCTCCTAGAGAATTAGCTCACGCAAACCATCTACATTGGGAACACATAGCCTGCCCTCCATCCTCAAAGCACCATCATCTTCAACAGTGACCTCCTTAGCGTCATCGTGCTGAACCGTGTCCCTAAAGACAAACTGATGGGGGTCATCATACAAAAGCTTCCTGATACGATCATAAAGAGAAGACCGAAAGACAAAACAAGCCAACACTCGACTCGCCTAAGAAATATCCCATCTAACAAACTGGTTGTCTAAGGCCTAAACATCCAACGCCAATGGCCTCTCTGTTGTTGGTAGATATGCTAAGCTCCCCAAACTCTCGGCCGGTGACTCAAGGCGTCGGCCACCACATTGGTCTTCCCGGGATAGTACAAAATGGTGATATCATAATCCTTAAGCAGCTCCAACCACCTCCATTGATGCAAGTTAAGATCCTTCTATTTGAACAGATGCTTCAAACACCGGTGATTAGTGTAGATCTCACAAGGGACACCGTATAAATAGTGCCGCGAAATCTTCAAGGCATGAACAATAGTTGCTAACTCAAGGTCATGGACAGGATAGTTCTTTTCATACACCTTTAGTTGTTTGGACACATAGGCAATCACCCTACCGTCATGCATCAACACCGTGCTAGACCAATATGCGACGAATCACAATATAAAGTATAAGACCCAAACCCGTAAGCAATACCAATACTAGGGCTGTAGTCAATTTTGTCTTGAGCCTTTGAAAGCTCTGCTCACACTCCTCTATCTACCAGAAAGGAGCACCCTTCTGGGTCAGCCTGGTCATAGGTGCTGCAATAGATGAGAAACTCTCTACAAATCGATTGTAATACCCTGCTAAACCAAGAAACTCAGGATCTCCGTAGTTGAGGACGGTCTAGGCCAACTCTACACTGCTTCCACCCTCTTCGGATCCACTACATGACCCAAAAATGCCACTAAATCTAGCTAGAACTCACACTTTTAGAATTTTGCATATACCTTCTTTTCTCTCAAGGTCCAAAGCATAGTCCTCAAGTTCTACTCATGATCCTCCCGACTCTGGGAGTACACCAGAATGCCGTCAATAAACACAATGACGAATGAGTCATGATAGGGCTGAAATAAATTGTGCACCAAACGCATAAATGTTGCTGGGGCGTTGGTCAGCAATTAACATCACAAAGAACTTGTAGTGACCATACTGAGTCCTAAAGGCAGTCTTCGGGATACCTGGCTCTCGAATATTCAACTGATGATAGCCTGAACTTAAGTCTGTCACGCCCCAAACCTGGGGGGCGATACCGGCACCTAGTGCCTCACCTATCCTTGCGTACCAACTTGCAGCTAATAGACACTGCACATATGATGTCATAATTTGGCCATGGGCCACATTGCAAGACAACCGCGAATGCTGACTAAATGTT
This sequence comes from Nicotiana knightiana, assembly GCA_005239525.1. NCBI lineage: Eukaryota > Viridiplantae > Streptophyta > Magnoliopsida > Solanales > Solanaceae > Nicotiana > Nicotiana knightiana. The sequence continues at coordinate 70,616 of ML415228.1, forward strand.
AATACAAAACTGGGCCGACAAGGCTGTCATAATTATTACAGCTGACAAACCAACCAAATATATATACAAGGCCTTCAAGCCGAACATACTGCACTAACTGACAGGATATGTTTACAAGCCTCTACTGATAGATATATTGTGATCGGAACAACTCCTCGAACTACTCATAACATATATAATATATATACAACACGTACATAAGGCTCTAGAGACGTTAGTACTAAATAATGTACCGAGTATGTAAGGAAATATACTGGAAGCTGAACTGAACTGATAATATAATAACTGAAAGCAACTGGAAGTCTAAGATAATCTGAAGATATGTTTACCTACTAATACTGACTCAACTCTCTCATATAGTAAGTAAAATAGTTGTTCGGCCTTATAAGGCTCGGTATATGTATAACTGCTTTGCCGTAGTAGGCTCGCTCATAGGCACTCGTCCATACTAGGCTCTGTATCTCGGCCAACTAGGCTCGCTCATAGGTACTCGACCACAGCAGGCTCGGTATAACTTACCATCTTATCAGAGGTTGCCCATTAGGGGCCTGCCCATCGATTATAGCTCGATGGTAATGAAAATACTTTAATACAGTATATATGAACTCTCTGCTCTCTTGACTAGAAGAAGGAAATACACAATTGAATATGAGTCCCGATAAGGAGAATACTGAATTTTTCTTTATGCCTTGTTATCAAACTCGTGTAATTACGAGATCATGCCAAAATGAAAGAAGGGCTTAGCCTTAACATACCTGGAGTAGTAGAGAAAAATCCATATGATATTCTTGGAAAAGGTTGCACCGTACTCCCTTAGAATCGTAAAATCTCACGTTGCTAATTGTGCTAAAAAACCTCGTCGGATTTTTGTTAAAATATCACGTTGTCAAAGTAGTAATCTGATTGAAGTCCTTGGAGAATGAATTTGATTGAAAGCCTTTACAAAAAATGGCTAACGTTTTCTTTGATCGAAAGAATTCTAATGTTTCTGTTTCTTTTCGTTGCAAGATTGCTAATGTATTGATTGTATACAAAGTATAAAGAAATATGAGGTATCATTGAATTTAGTATGGCATGTTGCCACCTAACTAAAATGGATCAAGAGTCATGTGGTAAAGAATTACCTTGTTGCAACGTTTCTGATAGTTATTAATTAACTAGGTAATGCCCTATTACCCAATTAATCAATTATTCACATAATTCTATTCCCTCTTACTTAAAATACTACTCACTTTTCACATACCTTATACACCTTACTATTATGGTCATGTGGTACCTCGTATGGCACTAGTCCATAAATACCGAGTATTTTAGCTCGGGTCGTATTTTATCCCAACATGCCAAACTTGGACGAAAATTCGTTTCCTTAGACTTGCTTCACCTCTCACCTTCACGAATTTACTTATCACTTGTTTGAAATAGCTTAATGCTTAAAATCTCAAAATAATCCCATCCCCGAACTTACGTCGATTAACTCATGACGATACTTTAACATTCAAAAATCCGGGATATAACATCATCCCCCCCCCCCTCCTTGGAACATTCGTCCTCGAATGTTGACTGGTGCTCTTATCATTTTCATAGCCTATGTCTTCCGACTACTTTATTACTCTCCTTTCCATCTAGGCAATTGTTCTGTGATTAAATCCAAAGGTCAGGGCATTCCCCCCTTTAGGCCTCTTTCTCACACCACGACCTATGGTCGGAATCCTTCCAGTATCGTAATTGTTGCTACCTTCTATCATGCAACTTGTACGACTCTGACCTTGTAAGTGCTCTTATGCGTCTCTTCTCTCCTTTTTCCTCCAGCTCTTAGCCAATTTCTAATCCTTACTTTGTAAACATATACAGAGCTTAATAAGATGTCCCTCTGGGCATCTATAGGTATACTGAAGTTCTTCGCTCGGTACTTTGTAGAACTTGTGAATATGGCTATATCTTATTTCATGGACCTGGTTAGCCGTACGTATGACTTTACTGCATCTATGTAGGTAATATTATACCATAATTCTTACTTCTATTTATCGTTACTTAGCTCTACTACCAACACCAGGTTACTCTCGTTGCTTATCCTGAAGACTGATGATCTAATCTCATCTTGTACTGTTGAACTTTTATCCATCTATTGTTGATTCACCTTAATGTTGATCTATAATCTACCCCTGATAACATATCCTTTTATGTAACATTGCTGCTAGGGTTCACATTTCATCGGGGGACATCTAAAAGGATTAGACTGATCCACCTTGTGCGATACCTATGAGCACGTAATTTTTCACCCACCATATTCTCCTACAAAATTCAATACAATAAATTAATTTTACAAATTTTTTGTTGAATTTTAGTGATTCATTGTGAATGGTTTGCATTTGCATATTCATAATTCATCTTTTAAAAATTGCATCAAGAAATTATGAATGTATTATTTGTAATTAACCGAATTAAATCATAGACGAATGATGATTATTTGATGTAATGTAGTTTTAACAACTAACTACTAAAATTAATCATTTCCTTTTTTTATTTTATCCAATAAATCATGGATTTAATTAGGAGTATAAAGTTAATTGTTTTATTCTTAATTAATCTGTGATTAGATGAAAATAAGGTTTAGAATTAATTATTATATTTTTTTATTTAATTAGGCTTTAGTGTTAAAATTGATTTGGGTTTATTAATGCTAGTATACTAAAATGGGACCTGGGCTGACCTGCCCAGGTCAGAACTAATCTCTACACCCCCAGCCCAATTAACCCAATGGCTACCCGGTATAGACCACCTACACTACCCAAACGACCTCGTCTAATTTAGTTGAACAAATCCCAGTCGTTGATCAAAATAGATCAAACGGTTGGGAACTCCCCAAGCCTTAAATATATAAATGTCCAAACATTAACCCTCTACCCCCTCAATTCGAAGTCTAATACCCCTTAGAGACGACCCTTCTCCGTCTCTCTCTAGCCCCGCCCTGAACCACCGGCTGCCACCCTAGCTCCACCGGCCGAAAATTTCCCACCAGCGGCGGAGCTCAACCAAATGACCCCAAATTTTCACTAGTCAACCTCCTCCTCCCTCTCAACCACATCCTACCATTAGTTTCCCCAAAAACCCCACCAAAATCCCGCAATTTCAGATCTAAGAATTGGAACCCTAAGAAACCCAACTCCGACCGATTTAGAGATAACCAATGACTCAAACCTACATGAATTAATAGCTCTTGATGGGAGTTATTGATTCATGTGGGTTTGGACCATTTCCAAACCCTGCCGGAATCCGGCCAAGGTCCGGCCACGTCGAAATTTTCCAGTCAAACCCCTCAAACGGGTATCCCCTTTCCTGTCTATATATTTCTTTCTTTCTTTATTTATTATAAAACCATGAATATGTCGTTGATTGTTTGATTACTGTTATTACACTATTGCATCGCTGTCTTAGTTTTATATTTCTTGTTCTTCTTTCACTGCTTTCTCTTCTTTATTATCATCAGAGCTGTTTTGTAGGATGCATGATTTAGGTTTTTACTTTGTTTTTGTGTGATACTGGTTTTCCCTTTTTAGTTAAGGTTAATCTTCTGAGATTTAGGTATCATTAGCATGTACGATCTCCTTTTCCTTGCACGTTTGTAATTTTGATTAATTTATTGACATCCTGTGTAGTAAATAGATTAGCAAAGTGAATATAAATTGGTTCTACTTAGTCAGATATGTAGCCGTTAAAATTTAGTTACTTCCTAGTTAAGATTAACTAAAGAAGCTTGTTAATTCCCTGATTAATTCAACTTTGGTTACCTCTAGGTTTAATGAGTTCAGAGTTTCAAAAATTACAAATAAAAATGATGTTAGTCTGGTTCAATGCTAGAAGCACCAAGTTGGTTCTAGAAGATTCTCTGAAATCGAACTAGAGGCAAAGTCTTAGGGCATAATTGAAGTAATCAATTTTCTAAGGGAAAATTTGCATGATAATCATCCACCTGATTTGAGTAATTAAGTAGTTATGGTTTAGTTAATTAGGATTCTAATTTTTTTGGTAATTAAAGGAAAACTAATCCCACTTAGGCTTGTTCGAAACTAAAATAAACCTTAGTGTAAGAAAATTAACTAAGTATAATAACCTAACTAATTTTCATTAATTAATCTAAGTCCTAAAACAAATTAACATTCAATTAGTTATTCTAGAATTATCTAACCTCACTAAGGGGATTGAACTTCCTAACTAGAGTTAATAGTTAACCCCCAGGCAAACTTAACCTTAGTTACCTGAAGAGTAATTCTAGGGACTTGAAGGGGTATTTTAGGACTTTCAATTAAGGTAATCTTGGGTGTAACAACCCAAAAACCTTCTAGAATTAGCAAATCAGATTTTTAGGGGGTAAAAGGATCATTGTAAGGGACTTTTCTTTTACAATAGAATTAGCAAATCCCCTTATATATACACCCACCTTTTACCATTATAGGGACTTTTCTTTTATAATATTTTGGCTACTAAAAAATCTGAACACACAGAAGAAATACAGTAGGTGCTCAAAATAAGGTTTTATGTCGAAAAATCAGTATAAAACAAAGAGAAAAATATGTTCGTCTTTTTTTTGGTTTTGGTTCTGGGTTCTGTTCTTTTTTGGTATTCTGATTTCGAGAATCCCGTACACACATATTCAAATTCTAGGCTAGTTTTCCTATTGTTATCGTTTGGTATTGGCTAGTTGGTCTGCTGTTTGTTGCTGCTGGATCTCCTCTCCTTTTGTTGTTTTGCCATCTGCCTGACCTTTATTTGGTCAGGATTTCTTTGTTTTTCTCTCTGAAAGGTATTTAACCCATTTGTCTATGAATGAACTCTTTTCAGATCTGAATTATGTGCTATGCTGATATGTAAACTTGTTGGTTTACTTGAGTTTCCTTGGCTGAACTTGTATGCAAATCAAACGTTGAAATTGTGTATTTTTTCGAAACTTGGTTGAGTTATTTCCCAAATATCAATTATAACATTAATTGGTAGAATATTGTTTGGTTAGCATGATTGGGGTTTGAATCTGACCTTCTTATGGTCAGATTCATCCCATAAAAATGCACAAAGACATGTTTGTAACAGCTTGCGTTAGGTGAAAGTTTCAGATTTAAAACTTGTTGAATCTATGAGTTTTTCAATCTCTCTGTTGGAATTTTGTGTGCAAATCTGAATCTGAAACATGTTTGCTAAGATTTGTTTAGGAGCTTTTGATTTCGAATATAGAGGTTGAATGCTGAGTTTTTTTTATATGTTTTTAGCATTACTGGATTTTGAACCTAACCTTCTTTGTGGTTAGGTTCTTTCCAAAAGAATGCATAAATTTGTTCCTTATTTGTTTTTTCCTTTAGTTTATTGCTAGGATCTAGGGATGTTCAATACAAATTAATGTCTTCCTAAGGGATAGTTGAATCCAATGGCTTCAATATGTCATTCATGAATATGCTTAGTCTATAGTTATCTTTGCTTGGCTCAATCAGTGAGTCTCACATATAGTTTTAAATTCATGTTAATATTGGCATAATGGGGACTGAATCTGGCCCATTCATGGTCAGATTCACTCCCTGATAAAGCATAAAAACCTGTTTGATTGTTTGGAAATAGCTAAGAAATGCAGGTTCGAGTCACAATGGTTGAATCACAAAGCATTGTTGAGGCTTGCGCATGAGCACAAATTTTATTTTTTTATTACCTTATTTCGTTTTTTTGGGAACTTGTATTTTGGAGTAAAAAAACTGTATTTTGTTGAATTCTATTTTTTATATATATTTGTAAAAAGGGACTGGACATTATGAAGTAATAATCAGCTCTGTAGTTTCCTTTCGTCTCTGATAAGTTTTTCAAATGAATAAGTATAGATCTTGCTATTCAAAAGCATTTCGTGTGAGTTTATACTCAAATCAGTTTCCTCGTAAACACTTACTGAATTCTAGAAAACAAACACTTCATGATACAATGACTTTCGAAGAATAAATAGGAATTTGTGATCCAAAACGTTTCTTTTCGCATCCTTTAAGTAGATGTATGAACGCTCAAAACTAGGACTGAGTGCGTATGAATCATGAGTTAAAAGGAATGTGTATAGACTATGTGAAATTGATGAAATTGTTAAGTGATAGTGAAGAACTTTCTGGTTAGCCACATTGATTTAGAATAATTTCGGAAACTGTGTTTTACTTTGGCGAAATGTACTCTCAATGAAAGAACCCCTGTTCTGTTTTCCATCTTCTTGTTTCTTCGACAGCTTCGAAATTACCTTTCTAATCTATGATGATGAACTAGGATAGCTGAATATGTCCATTTGTTTTGTTTTTTGTGAACTAGTAATCTGATAGGGTTCTTATTGAACCTTTCATTGGTTGACATTTCTTTGAATAGAATCATGCAACTTTATTTTTCTCATAATTAACCATAGTTAGGATTGGGCAAAAGGGGTAAACAATTGATTAGGGCTAAAATATGGCCATAGCCCAAGTATCTTGTCATTTAGGCTAGTGAGACACTCTTCCACATATCCTCTAGATAGAAAAATACCTTTTAGTTTGAAACTTAGCAAATAATCAAGTATTATCTCAAAAAACCATAATCTATACTCGAGTGTGGTAACTCGTGTCCCCGACTCCAACTTCAAACCATAATAAAATCACACGTAGTAATCACGGGTGCATTTCATGTGACGTGATTGCGATGTGTTCAAAAACAACAAGTGCACGCCATTGTGACTTGTCCTAAGATGAATACATAAATATCCAAATTGGTTCCTACACATATTCCGTAAAACTAAAAATACCTCTTTAGATAGAAAACCTAGAGAATAATTGAATATCGCCTCAAAATAGGCATTTTCAAAACCGTCGTGACCATAGTCTTGACTATGTAATCTACACTCGGGTGTGAAAACTCATGTCCCCAACTTTAACTCAAAACCATAATAAAAATCACATGTTGTAATTGCGGGTGCATATCATGTGGCGCAATTATAATGTGTCCAAAAACAAACAAGTGCACGTCATCGTGACTTGTTTCAAGATAAATCCATAAATGTGAAAAGTGGTTAAAACTTTAAAAGTCTAAGCGCACATTAGGCTAAATCATCTGGGAAGTGTGCACTTCGTGTGACTTCTTTTCTGTTAGGGTCCTCCAAATTTTAGAACGAGGTACGGACAAGTTGCGAAGCTTGTGAAGCTTCTGTTTTTCCGGTACGCTGCCCCGACCTCGGCTCGAGCTGTCCACTCGGGTAAGCCTTGTCTAGAAAAAACACCAGGATATAAACCTAGTATAACATAGCCTTATGCCAGATCCCTAGTAGGAAAGATTATTTGCATCACGTGCATTTGACTTAGGGGGCTCACACAGGGGTTGGGTCCGTCTAGGACAGGTGGACCCGAAATGAAAGACCATCCTGATGCATCCTACTTGCTATGTGTACAATATTTTGTTTGGGTTTGTTTGTTGACCGGCTAAAGCAAAAAGTAACAGAAAGACCAAGAGAGAAATAGAATAGGAGGTTTATCCAATTTTTGAAAAACCCCCGATACTCAAAATCATCCCGAAACTCTATCAAAAATTTTCAAAAAATAGAGGAAAAGAAAGAAGGAAAATAGTATTTAAAAATGAAATGAGTCGGTGCATATTTTTCAAAATTGTGTCGAGATTTTCCGAACTACGCATTGTTTGATTCTCACCGGTGTGGGATACGTAGGCAACCCTCATCGGGTCCAACCTTATTTTTCAAAATAAAAATACAAAATACGGTCCTAAATAAAGTTAGTGACACCATTCTTGCGTAAATAGCCAAATTGTCCCAACGGGGCGGAAGGTTGTTTTGCAAGAATAGCCGCCTGTGGTCTTTCCCAAAAAAAAAAAAAAAATTAGCAAGCACAGCCCTAAAACTTATCACCCAAAGTGTTGAGGGGCCGTATTCGCAAAGATGGTCCATTTTCATTTTATTACGAAGTTTTGGCAAAAATAGCATTTTTCTTTACCTTTGGTCAAAAAAATAAAATATGGCTTTGCTTTGTCCTTAACCAAATCACTTAATAAATGTGCACGATGAGGACGGTCGAAAATATTCCTTTTAGAGTTGTCGAGGAAATTCCTGTGGGACTCCATATGTGGTGGAGGGACCTGGGGGAAGTTAGCAGAAAGTCTGCGATAAAAGCCTTGGGCGGGCTCACCGGTCGTCTAAAAATTAAGCCAAGATTGGACATCATCGAGGCTCTAGTATCATTTTGGGACCCCGCTCACAATGTTTACCACTTTTCACACTTTGAGTTGACACCCACGCTAGAGGAAATAGCGGGGTATGTTGGCCTCAGCGAAAATATTAGGAGCCGATATCTAGTAGCTCCCAAGGTTGTGACTCCCCACAAGTTGTTAGACCTTCTAAGCATCAGCCGTGAAATCCAAGACCCGCACCTATATGAGGGGTTCTGCACTTTCTATTTTCTATACAGTCGCTACGGAGATCCTCGGGGTTATGAAGCTGATAACACTAGTCTGACTCATCACAAGAACCAAGCTAAATGGGAGGCCCACCGAGCTTTGGCTTTCGTGGTAGCATTCCTGGGTACTTTAATCTGCCCAAGGAGTGACAGACGCATAGATATAGGACTTGTTGGAATGGAAGATTTCATGATGAAAAAATCCAACGGCACCCTTATATCGATGGTCTTAGCCGAGATTTACCGTGCTCTAACAGTTTGCCAATTTGGGGGAAATTCTTTGAGGGGTGCAACCTTCTTCTACAGATTTGGATGATTGAGCACCTGTGTCATCGCCGGGCTACATGAACTACGGTTTGACCGGTTTGAATTGTGTCGAAGAACACAACACTCGGGTAGAGGGCCACAAATTTCTGAAGGGAAACGAAGCTTGGTTCTTACATTTAAGTTCATTGACTGCCGACCAAATCGAGTGGACATTCGGTTGGCTCCCTGTCGGTGAAGTCATCCACATGTCGGTGAAGTCATCCATATGTCGACCGACGTGTGTTACCTTCTGTTGATGGGCCTTCGAAGCATTCTGCCATATGCCCCACATCGGGTCTTGCGGCAGTTGGAAAGACAACAGGATGTTCCATGTGATGAGGACCTGAGTCAACAATCCATTGAGTTATGTCCAAGGGATACATTTCAGAAGACGGGTTCTGCCAAATCTGGAACCAGTGCAAATTTTTAGAGCCTCAGACTCGGGTAAGGAATTTGTCCAAAGGGGAAGCAGAGCCGGCCTACACTTCTTAGTATGGTAGAAGGGGCCGAGAGCATCAAGAGCCAGAACGGCCTGCAAAAAGACCCCATGTGCAGCAATTCACTGAGCAAACACAAGAGCACTGGGCTTGGTTAGAAAAGGAAAAAACTACCGAGCTACCAGAAGGAAGCTGGAAGCCCAAATCAGGGAACTCAAATATGAAAACACTCTACAAGCCATCGCAGCTGAAGGGGAAAGAAACAGGCTAAACAAGGAAAATGAAGCCCTCCGGGCTCAGATCCAGAAAATGAAAATAGCTATTGAAAACCCTGAAAGAAGCAGAGCCGATGAAAGACTTATCAACAGTCTCAGGCAAAAGTTGTGTAGCTATGGTGGTAATATGGACAAAGCTGAAGAGGACATGGCCCAAGTTCGGGCAAAATTGACAAAAGATGCAGAGGAAAGAGCAGAGTTTATCCAAAAATTGAAAAGAAAACATGACCAAGGAGTCACATGCTTAAAGGAAAAGGTGGCCTCCCTAGAGAATGAAATGGTCAAACAAGCCAAAAGGTTTAAACAAGAAAGAGAACAGTGTTATACCATGATGGCTCAATTGGAGGGAGAATTGCAACAATGGAAAGAACAGAGTCATAAAGACGCCCAGGTTCTAGAGGCAAGATCTCAACAGATCGGGCGTCTACTTCAGGAAAAGGGCGTCATCAGGCAAAGGGTCAGAGAGATCGTCGACTATATTGTCACCAAATGCCAGGAATGTGAAGATATGACTCGGACCACTTTCTTCGCAACGGTAATGATTTTCGTCCACAAGATAATGGATGACCTATACTGCCTCCAGAAAGATATGCATGCAGGCCCGTGGCAAGGCCGAATGATGCACCACGGGCCCCTGGAGAAATTGAAGCACTGATGTATTCTTGATGTCTTTTTCGAGTCTGTATTTCATTTCCCTGTTATAGTCCTGTTTGAGTCTACTGTAGTTTTTAAATTTCCTAGAAAGTATGTAGAGTCTTTTGTAGTTTTAAATTTCCAAAAGTATGTTGAAGTCTCTTGTAATGAATGAAAGTTTTTATTTTATGAATGAAAATTTTGAAGAATGTTTATTTCCTTCGTATCTATTCCTTGAGCTACGTGATGATCTGATTCACACGGCGTCATGCCACGTAGGCAATCCCATAGGATTCGATCATAACCTTAAAAAGAAAATAATTCAGGAAAGAGAAAAGGAAATCAAGTAAGGAATAAAAAGCAGAAAAGGAAAGAAAGAAAAGAGTGACAAAAATAAAAGAGAAAAACAAAAGGCAAAAATCAAAAGAAAGTTCAAATTCAAGAAAACAAAGTCGGGATGAAACACACAACCGATACGAAACATGTGGAAAGCGTTTAACTTCCTAGGTGCATTGCATACCCAAACGTGTGATTCCCTATGTGATAAATGTTTCAACCTAACATTTTTGTGGTTCATTCTTAAAAAGGTGTCTTTTTAGGTGGTTGGTTTTGCGGTAACCTGGCTTCGCATCCGTACTTCACCAGATCAAAATGAAGCGTAGAAATGACATCTGAAAGTCACTTACTCATCGTCAACTCCTCCGTGGATGACCCAAGCTCGGTCATCCCAATATCTGAATCAGCCGCAGCTGAAGAGAACAGAATTATGCGTTGCCGCATGCTGGAAATGTGGGACGCATGGTCCAATGGTAGGGAACCACCCAGTACCATCCCAGGTTTCCCAGAGATAATTCCCAGGACAGGCGGGACCTCCAACGTCCCTATAAGGTATCCCAGAGATAATTCCCAGGACAGGCGGGACCTCCAACGTCCCTATAAGGTACCCAGCCGCATCATTTGGACACCCAACTATGTCGGCTCACTTTGTCGGAAGGCCTTCTGAGGTTCTCCCCCAGGCCTTGTTTTCCGCTGTGTCTTCCAACATCTTTGCTGCACCGCCAATCTCCACCATGGTGCCGCCAACAGTGTCTGGGCCAAGCTTTGAGCTACCGACTTTTAGATTCCAGACTCCGTCATTCCATCTGGACACAACTCATGTCACTCCCAACTCATACCCCCAACAACCTCAGTAAGAAGTCACCCTGGGACAAGACAAGAAGAGCCCGAGCAAGAAGAAATGGCTCGAAAAATGAGAAGTATTGAGCAAAGCCTCAATAATATACAGGGACTAAGCGGGCAGAAAAGTGTCTCCTATGCAGACTTGTGCATGTTCCCGCACATTCACTTGCCTTTTGGGTTCAAAACCCCCAAGTTCGAGAAATATGACGGACATGGGGACCCCATAGCTCATTTAAAAAGGTACTGCAACCAGCTCCGGGGAGCAGGCGGAAAGGAAAAGCTGCTAATGGAATATTTTGGAGAAAGCTTGCCGGGACCGAATCTGAATGGTACATGGACCAAGATATATCTCGTTGGCATATATGGTACGACCTCTCTCGGGACTTTGCCCGACACTTCCAATACAATGTGGACATAGCGCCCGACCGGAATTCCCTGCCCAATCTCAAGAAGAAGTCATCAGAGTGCTTCATAGAGTACGCAATTAAGTGGCATGAGCAAGCCTCCAGGGTCAAGACTCCGATGGACGAGGCTGAAATGGTCAGTGTCCTTCTACAAGCCCAGGAAGCTGATTACTTCCAAAATATGATGTCCGCCATTGGCAAACCATTTGCGGAAGCAATCAAAATTGGAGAAATGGTCGAGAATGGCCTAAAGACCGGTCGTATCCTAAGCCAATACGCCATAAGAGAGACCTCTCAGGCCATCCAAAGCGGATCCGGGACTGCAGCCAACAGAAAGAACAAAGAGGAGGGAGCCATTATGGCTTCCAGCATTAGGAGTTCTCGACGATCTCGGGAATATCTGCGCCTATTTCCCAAAATTTCCCAGCACTACTATCCTCATCAGGATACAGCTTATGCAACGTCCTCATTTCCCTATGCTGTGATGAATACTCAGCCACATCCCAGGCCGCAACAACAGTACAACCAGAACATAACTCCACCTCCTAGAAATAACCATCCTCACCAAGCTCCATATAATCCACGCCCTCCCCAAAACAACTATCCATACAATCCCTATCCCCGTGAACCACCAAGGAGACCTAACTTCACTCCTATCGGTGAGTCATACTCAACCTTTTTCCAAAGTTAGTTCAAATGGGACTTCGCCTGTACCTCCAACTAGGAAAAATCGAGAATCGGCGTCATACAGACGAGGAAACAATTGTGCCTATCATTCCGGAGTAGAAGGGCACGACACCAAGGATTGTTAGACCCTCAAACGGGAGGTTGAGAACCTCATAGAACAAAAGAAAGTGGTGCTAAGGGACGAAGAAGCTCCCAATGTGACAAATAATCCATTGCCAGCCCACAACAATGGGCCCGTTATCGGCATGATCTGTTAGGACCAAGATTTTGATCTGGCCTTAAAAGCTATCATCGCCATTGTGGATATGGATAAAAAAACCCAAAGTGGCGCCCAAGCCAGTTAAGGAGATGAAGAAAAGCAATCTCATCCATCAGGCCACGGGGAAGGCTGAAGCCAAAACAAAGACGGGGCCCTCTAAAGACGATGTTCTTTATGTCCCCATGGCACCCAGGAAGGAACAACGTGTGTTAAGTCCTCCTAGAAGGTTGCAATTCAACAAGGCAATGATGAACGTCCCGAAAATGTACGTACCAAAGGGGACGTATGTGGCGCGGGGGCCAATAATTTCACCAAGGCTGAATGAGCCCGTGGTTATTAGCTACGCGTTGCAAACTCTCATCAAGGATACCACCGCCGTTCCGTGGAACTACAACAAGACGGTAGTGACGTACAAGGGAAAGGAAATCATAGAGGCAGCAATTGAGGCAAACTCATATGAAAGATACCTCAATGTGAAAGAGCTAGCCAAGAACAAGCATAAATGTTTTCCTCTTAAAAAACCACTGAAGAAGCTGAGGATTTCTTCAAGAAAATGAAAACATCTGAATATGCTACAATTGAAGAACACAGAAAAACCCCTGATCAGGTTTCGCTCTTGTCCCTGTTGATGGGCTCAGACGAGCATCAAAAGGTACTTCTGAAGACGCTGAATGAAGCGTATGTACCAGCTGAGACCTCGATCGAGCAGTTAGAGAGAATGGTTGAGCTCTTTTTCTAGGTGAACAAAATTTCTTTCAACCGAAACGAACTACCTCCCAAGGGAGCTGCTCACAACAAAGCCCTGCACTTGACGGGCAAAAGTGAAGAATACAACATAAAGAGGGTCATGCTCGACGGAGGATCTGGGGTAGATATTTTCCCCCTTTCAACATTACAAAGAATTGAAATCGACATTGAGAGGATCAGACCAAATAACATCTGTGTCCGCGCTTTCAACGGTATCAAAAGGGACACCATAGGGGAAATCGACATAGTCATGACTATAGGCCCTATGGATTTCACGGTGACCTTCCAAATCCTGGACATGGACATTTCTTATAACTTCCTTCTAGGAAGAACTTGGATTCACGCTGCTGGGGAAGTTCCATATACTCTCTACCAGATGGTCAAATTTGAACATGAGAATCAGGAAATAGTGGTCCATGGAGAGGACGAACAACCAAAATACAGAGACCCCTCCGTCCCCTGCCTCGAGGCCAGAGAAGGAAGCGAACACATTGTGTACCAGGCCTTTGAGATTGTGTTTGCTGATCAGCACAAGGAAGGTACTCCATGCCCACAGCCTTGTTTATCTAATGCATCAATCATGGTCGCTACTGACATGATCAGACACAGGTTCAAACCCAGAAAGGGGCTCGGGGTATCCTTACAGGGCATTACTAAACCAATCTCTCTGCCTGCCAACAAAAAATTCTTCGGCATAGGTTTCCAGGCTACCGAAGTGGATGTGAAATGGGACAATGCACGTAAGAACAATGGATGGGACCTGCCTCGGCCAGCCCCACACATCACTAAGTCCTTCATCAAACCACAGTACATAGAAGAAGAATAGGAGGCCTTCACGGCCGAAGAAATGGAAGAGATTTGCGAGGCCATGAGGCAAATGTTGTATGAGGACCATATGGTTCAGCAGGGTGAGGGCTCGAGCACCGCTGAGGTGCAGTACATGGGACCAAATTCCAAGTTGGAGAATTGGAAAGCTACTACATTCCCCGTCAGGCGGGAGTCCCGCTAGTTCAGTTTTGCCATCTTTTCTGCACTACGAGTTATTCCAGGGTGTAACTCGAGTGCTTTTAGTTTATTGCCTTTTTTCAAATTTCGATGTAAACCTTCCTATGTTCAAAATTCAATGAAATTAAATTATTATTTCATAGTCTATGAACCTCTCTTTTATTTTTCCTAATTTTCGTTAGTTTCTCTTATTCTTTCTTTCCAGTTCTAATAATGCGGATTTTAATAAGATGACATGATTGCGGACTTCATGCCTAGATCTTGATACGCCATCTAATCAAGAAACAATGAATCAAGAACCGAAATATGATGAAGATGAGGCTTTTAGGGAAATAAATCGAGAATTAGAAAAATTCGAGAATAAGCCTAAGCCAAACTTAAATGAAGCAGAACCGGTTAATTTGGGTAGTTCAGAAGAGGTCTGAGAAACCATGGTAAGCATCCACGCTGATGAAAGAACTAGGGACGCTTTGATCCAACTTCTATTAGAATTCAAAGATGTATTCGCTTGGTCTTATGATGACATGCCCGGACTAAGTGTCGACTTGGTGGTGCACAAATTGCCGAATTACCCCGGTTACCCGCCCATCCAACAAAAGCAAAGGAAATTTAAAACAGATATGAGTGACAAAATCAAAGAAGATGTCACTAAGAAATTAAAAACTGGAGTAATCCGAGTGGTCCAATACACCACCTGGCTGGCCAATGTGGTCCCTGTACCCAAGAAAGATGGGAAAGTCAGAGTGTGTGTCGATTACCGACATCTGAATAAAGTGAGTCCCAAAGACAACTTCCCACTGCCAAACATACATATCCTGATTGAAGATTTTGCCAAACATGAGGTGCAGTCTTTTGTGGATTGCTATGCTGGGTATCACCAGGTTTTGATAGATGAGGAAGATGCTGAAAAGACGGCTTTCACCACACCCTGGGGCACCTACTGTTACCGGGTTATGCCTTTCAGTTTGAAGAACGCCGGGGCAACCTACATGAGGGCCATGACTACCATTTTCCATGACATGATGCATCAGGAGATTGAGGTGTACGTGGATGATGTGATTATTAAATCGAGGACGCAAGACGACCATGTGCAGCATTTGAGAAAATTCTTTTGCGTAAATATGATTTGAAATTAAATCCATCTAAGTGTGCCTTCGGAGTTCCATCTGAGAAGTTGTTGGGATTTATAGTCAGCCGACGAGGCATCGAACTGGACCCGACAAAGATAAAATCTATTCGGGATTTTCCACCTCCGAGAACCAAGAAAGAGGTAATGAGTTTGCTGGGTAGGTTGAATTACATCAGCAGGTTCATCGCTCAGTCAACATCCACCTGTGAGCCTATATTCAAGTTGTTGAAGAAAGATGCAGCGATCAAATGGACGGACGAGTTCCAAGACGCTTTCGACAAGATCAAAGAATATATGTCGAATCCGCCAGTATTAGTTCCCCCAGAACCAGGAAGGCCTTTGTTCTTATACTTGACGGTGTTGGAAAATTCCTTCGGGTGTGTTCTCGGGCAGCATGATTCAACCGGGAAGAAAGAACAGGCCATATACTAAGTAAGAAATTCACAAGCTACGAAGCAAAGTATACATTGCTGGAAAGAACTTGTTGCGCTCTAACATAGGTTGCTCAGAAGCTCCGGCATTATTTGCTGGCTTACACCACCTACCTCATCACTAGGCTGGATCCTTTAAAGTATATATTCCAGAAGCCAATGCCTACCGGGAGGTTAGAAAAGTGGCAAATCTTTCTCACCGAGTTCGACATAGTCTATGTCACCCGCACAGCAATGAAAGCTCAAGCCTTGGCAAATCACCTGGAAGAAAATCCTGTCGATGATGACCATCAACCTCTAAGTACTTACTTCCCAGACGAGGAGGTAAACTCAGTGGAGATAATTCCCGAAGACACCAATACTTGGAAAATGTTCTTTGATGGAGCCGTAACCGCAAAAGGTGTTGGGATTGGGGCAATTTTGATTTCGCCCATGGGGCAACGCTATCCAGCCACCGCCCGTCTTCGTTTCTTCTGTACAAAAAATACTGCTGAATATGAAGCCTGTATAATGGGCATGAATATGGCGATTGACATGGATGTAAAGGAATTATTGATCATGGGAGATTCTGACTTGATCATCAAACAAACTCAGCGAGAATGGGAAACTCGGGATGTTAAACTCCTCCCCTATAGATAACATATGGAGGATCTTAGCAAGCGGTTCAAAGTTGTCGAGTTCAGTTATATCCCTCGATGCTACAACGAGCTAGATGATGCACTAGCCACCTTGGCCGCAATGCTGCCATACCCTGGTAATGCCCACATTGACCCCCTGGAAATTCAAATAAGAGAAAGGCATGGTTATTGCAACACGATCGAAGTAGAGCCCGACGTTCATCCATGGTATCATGATATCAAAAGATTCTTGAAAACAAAAGAATATCCGGAGCAGGCCAACGGAGACCAAAAGAGAACCATCCGAAGGCTCGCCAGCAGTTTCTTCCTAAGTGGGGAAGTACTGTATAAAAGGACTCCCGATATGAACCTATTGAGGTGTCTAGACGGTAAGGAAGCCGAGAAGATTATGAACGAGGTGCATTCAGGAGTATGCGGCCCCCACATGAACAGGTACGTCCTCTCAAAGAAAATCCTGCGGGCAGGATACTACTGGATGACCATCGAGAAAGATTGGTTCAGCTTCGTCCGAAAATGCCATAAGTGTCAAATACATGGAGATTTGATCCATGCACCACCTTCAGAATTGCATCCCATATCATCACCCTGGTCGTTTGTTGCCTGGGGAATGGATGTCATCGGGCCGATCGAGCCTAAAGCCTCAAACGGGCACAGATTTATCCTGGTTGCTATCGACTATTTCACAAAATGGGTTGAAGCAGTCACGTTCAAAGTTGTCACTAAGAAAGCAGTGGTGGATTTTGGGCACTCCAATATCATTTGTCGTTTTGGTATCCCAAAAACTATCATTATCGACAATGCCACAAATCTGAACAGTAACTTGATGAGGGAGGTATGTGAAGAGTTTCAAATCACACACCGTAATTCCACCCCATACCGGCCCAAAGCCAATGGCACCGTTGAAGCAGCAAACAAAAAAATTAATAAAATTCTCAAGAAGATGATTCAGACTTCCAGGCAATGGCACGAGAAATTGCCTTTCGCATTATTGGGATATCGCACGACCGTGCGTACATCGGTTGGAGCTACACCATATCTACTGGTTTATGGAACTGAGGTCGTAATACCCGCAGAAGTTGAAATTCTCTCCCTGCGGATTATTGTCGAAGCAGAGATTGAGGACGATGAATGGGTCAAAACCCGATTGGAACAATTAACTCTGATTGAGGAGAAAAGGATGGCCGCAGTTTGCCACGGGCAGTTGTACCAACAAAGAATGGCCCGCGCCTACAACAAGAAAGTGCGGCCTAGGAACTTCGAAGTGGGGAAACTGGTCCTAAGACGTATCCTTCCACACCATGAAGAGGCGAAAGAAAATTCGCCCCAAACTGGAAAGGTCCATATATCGTAAGGAAACTGCTACCCAAAGGAGCATTGTACTTGGGGGACATCGAAGGAAATGATCCCCAAACGGCTGTCAATGCATATGCAGTCAATAGGTACTATGTCTGACCTTTTCCTAATATGGATTCTCCCGATAGAAATGACGAAGGCTTTCATTCACACTACCCCAAACTCTACCCAAAATTTTAAACTCTTTAAGCCGATTACTTTTCTTTGATTACCCTCTTTGGAACCTAAAAGTATTGTCAAAAAAAAAATCAAAACAAAATGTTTTCCTGAACTACGTTCGACTTGATTCTGAAAGGATATGTAGGCAGCCTCTCCCTGGGGTTCAGTCACATCCAAATAAAAATTCCACATTTCCCCAAGAGTTTAAGTTGGGGCAAATGTTATGTTTTCGCCTAAAAAGTTCCAAAGTTGTAACTCAATCCAAATTCTTTCTACCGAAAACTCTGTTCAAGTCCTTCCGATCGATCGACAAAGATGTCTAAAGTTGGAGGATGCAGATGTTTGAAGCTGATACAAGCAATGAGAGAAATAAAATAAGAGAGTCTTATCAGTGAAAACCCACACGGGAACTGTGAGACGACGGTAAGCAGAGAAATTGAAAATAAGAGAGTCTTGCTAGTGAAAAGACGCAAAGAGCACTGCAAGGCGATGGTAAGAAGATAAATGAGAGAGGTTAGTCGGCGAAAACCCGCAAAGGGTGCCACTAATTGAAAAGGATAATGGATCACTGATAACGACACGATCCGGAGCAGGGTTTCTCGATCTCAGGGTATTAGTCGTGATGAATTTCTGAAAGTTGGACAGTATACAAAGATCAGGCATCCAGTCCAAAAGGCATGTCATGTTCATTGAAGTCCGCATTGTGCTCCAGATAAGTCCTTCCTTCATTTCCCCGAAAGGGATACCTCTCGTTTAAATTCATTGTCCGTTCTGTCATTTAGTTTTCTTCTAAATCCATTTCAACCTAACTTTAATACCAAAACTAAGGCAAAGAAACGATGGCAAAACTTATTTACAGGATCTCATTTGACACGGGCTAATATGCAAAAGGCACCCAGCATCATCAGGGGCATCAAGTCGATCCCGACTGGCCTTAGCGGCCGATGCTTCAAACTCAAAATCCCTTGAAAGGAGAGAATCAAATTGAAGTGCCTATAAGGGAAAATGAAGTTGAAAGGTTGAGTCCCACGTGGCCCCTCGGCAAAAGTTTGAAAAGCCGAAGTATTCCCAAATGCTTCGAAGTAGAAATAAAAGGCCAATGAAGGCAAAATAAAGTTGGAACGGTTAAGTCCCATGCGACTAGCCGTAGCAGAAAATTTGATGAGCTTGAAGTTTACCGACGCTCCGGAAACCCAAAAAGAAAACAAGGGAAAGGCTTACAAAGGCAGAATAAAGTCAAAATGTTGGGTCCCTTGAGACCGATCGCCATGGTAAAATAGGGAAACCCAGGGTCCCCGGGGTTTAGAAATGAAACCCAATCCCCAGCAAGTAAGCAAGTGGTTGAGATCTTCGTCAAAAAATCCAAGATCGAGCAGTTGAAAAAATCAAGGCTACAAAACCAACCACCATTTCAAACTAACAAATTTTTGTTTGTTTGAAAATACGAAACAGGTGAACTCAAAAGCAACCGTGCAAAAAGCAGGTGCAACCAAAAGGAATTGCGCAAGAGCTAGAAGGAGCTCTGCAACATTGACTCCAAAGAAAGGGGGAGTTTCCTCCAAAAATATTTTCCCGCAGGTATAAAAATAAAAAAGAGAGAAATAAAGAAAAAGGGAAAAAGGAAAGAAAAAGAAAAGAAGAACCGAAGTTGAAGATGATTCAAACCTAAAGTAGTATAGGGCCTCCAATCCCCAACTACACCTTTTCCAACATAGAGTATACACTCCATAGTTGATTCCAACATAGGGTATACACTCCCTAGTTGATGATTTTTCTAACATAGGGTATACACTCCCTAGTTGATTCCAACATAGGGTATACACTCCCTAGTTCATGATTTTTCCAATATAGGGTATACACTCCCGAGTTGATACCAACATAGGGTATGCACTCCCTAGTTGATGTTTTTCCAACATAGGGTATACAATCCCTAGTTGATTTTATTTTCCAACATAGGGTATACACTCCCTAGTTGATGGCAACATAGGATATACACTCCCTAGTTGATGATTTTTCCAATATAGGGTATACACTCCCTAGTTGATGCCAACATAGGGTATACACTCCCTAGTTGATAATTTTTCCAACATAGGGTATACAATCCCTAGTTGATTTTATTTTCCAAAATAAGGTATACACTCCCTAGTTGATGCCAACATAGGGTATACACTCCCTAGTTGATGATTTTTCCAACATAGAGTATACACTTCCTAGTTGATGCCCAACATAGGGTATACACTCCCTAGTTGATGATTTTTCCAACATAGGGTATACACTCCACTAGTTGATGCCAAAATAGGGTATACACTCCCTAGTTGATGATTTTTCCAGCATAGGGTATACACTCCCTAGTTCATGATTTTCCAACATAGGGTCTCCACTACCTAGTTGATGATTTTTCCAACATAGGGTCTCCAACCCCTAGTTGATTTTACTTTTAGACATAAGGTATCCACTCCCTAGTCTACAATAACCACGGGTGCACTGTTCCCGGCTTTTCATCGTTTCCCATAATAAAGTAGCATAGATTCCGTTGCAATAACTCACGAAATTTTTTTAGTGAAAACTGGGGCAGAAAATTTCGTTCGTTTGTTTTGATTTTGCGCAGATTGCGATTTAGGACAATGGATTCGATACGACCAAAAGAAGACGTACCAATTCAGAATAAAAGAAAAGAAGAAAAGAAAAGAGCCGAACCCCAAAGTACAGAGGCGGAAAAGATGTGACCGCTCAAGACAAGGTTGAAGTCACAGGTGGTGCATGTCCCTTCTTGACCCGAAAATGCTAAAAAAATGGAGCCAGCGCTTACAACTAACAAGCATCAAGGTCCGGATCAAGTCTGTATAAAAGCAGCCAAGACTCAAGATCAGGCTTCAGAAGACTAACAGATAGGACTCTTGTAACTCATGGATGATAGGTTTAGTCTAGTCTTTTTCATTTTTGCCACTCTGGTATAATAAGGAGCTCAACAGTAGTAACAGCAGCAACTGCAGTCAAGCCACAGTTAACCGATAGTCCCAGCTACCAAACTTCCAGAACTACACTAACCTGATTCCTTTATAGCCAAGTATATGTAGGCAACCTTTGAAACAGGGTTCGGTCCAACTTTTCAAAAACGCTTTGCAATGGAGTATGCGAATGGGTAAAAGTCGTTCATGGCTGCTCAATTTGTCTTTGCCCGAAAACTCTTCATGTTTCCGAGCAAAGAGGGGTAGCTGTGAGCACGTGATTTTTCACCCACCATATACTCCTACAAAATTCAATACAATAAATTAATCAAATTTTTTGTTGAATTTTAGTGATTAATTGTGAATGGTTTGCATTTGCATATTCATAATTCATCTTTTAAAATTATTAAAATTGCATCAAGAAATTATGAATTTATTATTTGTAATTAACTGAATTAAATAATAGACGAATGATGATTATTTGATGTAATGTAGTTTTAACAACTACTTACTAAAATTATTCATTTCCTTTTTTTCTTTTATCCAATAAATCATGGATTTAATTAGGAGTATAAAGTTAATTTTTTTATTCTTAATTAATATGTGATTAGATGAAAATAAAATTTAGAATTAATTATTACTTTTTTTAATTTAATTAGGCTTCAGTGTTAAAATTGATTTGGGTTTATTAATGCTAGTATACTAAAATGGGACCTGGGCTGACCTGCCCAGACCCAAACTAATCTCTACACCCCCAGCCCAATTAACCTAATGGCTACCCGGTCCAGACCCCCTACACTACCCAAACGACCCCGTGTAATTTAGTTGAACAAATCCCAGACGTTGATCAAAATAGATCAAACGGCTGGGAACTCCCCAAGCCTTAAATATATAAATGTCCAAACAGTACCCCCTACCCCCTCAATTCAAAGTCTAATACCCCTTAGAGACGACCCCTCTCCGTCTCTATCTAGCCCCGCCCTGAACCACCGGCTGCCACCCTAGCTCCACTGGTCGCAAATCGCCCACGGCGGCGGAGCTCAACTAAATGACCCCAAATTTTCACCAGTCAACCTCCTCCTCCCTCTCAACCACATTCTACCATTAGTTTCCCCAAAAACCCCACCAAAATCCCGCAATTTCAGATCTAAGAATCGGAACCCTAAGAAAACCAACTCCGGCCGATTTAGAGATAACCAATGACTCAACCCTACATGAGTCAATAGCTCTTGATGAGAGCTATTGATTCATGTGGGTTTGGACCATTTCCAAACCCCGCCGGAATTTGGCCAAGGTCCGGCGACGTTGAAATTTTCCAGTCAAACCCCTCAAAGGGGTATCCTCTTTCCTGTCTATATATTTATTTATTTATTTATTTATTTATTTATAAAACCATGAATATGTCGTTGAGTGTTTGATTACTGTTTTTACACTATTGCATCACTGTCTTAGTTTTTGATTTCTTGTTCTTCTTTCACTGCTTTCTCTTCTTTATTATCATCAGAGCTGTTTTGTAGGATGCATGATTTAGGTTTTTACTTTGTTTTTGCGTGAACTGATTTTTCCTTTTTAGTTAAGGCTAATCTTCTGAGATTTAGGTGTCAATAGCATATACGATCTCCTTTTCCTTGCACGTTTGTAATTTTGATTAATTGATTGACATCCTGTGTTAGTAAAAAGATTAGCAAAGTGAATATGAATTTGTTCTACTTAGTCAGATATTTAGCCGTTAAAATTTAGTTACTTCCTAATTAAGTTTAACTAAAGAAGCCTATTAATTCCCTGATTAATTCAACTTTGGTTACCTCTAGGTTTAATGAGTTCAGAGTTTCAAAAATTACAAATAAAAATGATGTTAGTTTGGTTCAATGCTAGAAGCACCTAATTGGTTCTAGAAGGTTCTCTGAAATAGAACTAAAGGCAAAGTCTTAGGGTATAATTGAAGTAATCAATTTTCTAAGGGAAAATTTTCATGATAATCATCCACCTGATTTGAGTAATTATGTCACGACCCAAATTCCCTAAGGTCGTGATGGCGCCGGACATCATCGTCAGGCAAGCCAATCATTAATTAATTGAAACAATTTCTGGTTTTTAACATTTATGAAAAGCACTTCCTTTCACTTTATTACATATTAACTAAATAAAATTTTGTGAAGTAAAACAATGGTTTAAATATTACCCTTTAACAAATATAACCCAACACATCCCAGAACACGCTGTCACAAGTTCATGAGCAATTTCTAAGAATTTATACAATCATTACAAAGCCTATCCGAAATACAAATTGGACAAGGAAATTTAAAATACAAAGAAATACAGTACGAGGAAGACACTGTCAGCTGCGGATCGCCTCCGGATGATGCAGCTCGCCTAAGTCTCCAAATCCTCCACATTGCTATAAGAGTAACTGTGCAATAAAATGCACAACAAGTGTAGCATGAGTAAAAAAACAACGTGTACTCAGTAAGTCGCCCGCCTAACCTCAGAGAGGTAGTGACGAGAGGCTGAATTAGACACTTAATAAGGGCCAACAAATTAATTAACAGTATAAGATAAACACGATAGGCATGTAAAGGTAGTAAAACAACATATATATAAGGCACTGAAATCTAAGTAAATACTGGAAATAAACAACCAGTTACCACTTTCTCATTATTTTCCAAAATATCTTAAATAAACAATTTCCTCTTTGTTTTCCCCCAAATATCATAAATCCACAATTTCTTCTTTATTTTCCCCCAAATATCTTATCACTTCAAAAATCATGAAAAACATTTAACAATTTAGCATGCGCATACGGGATAAGGACAACCGGCCTGAGCCGTCATAATAATCAACTATGTGCACTGCCGAGGATCGAACGACCTGTACCAAAAGTGAACCTCTCAATAAAATACTCATGTCTATGCACTGCCGAGGATCGAACGACCTGTACCAAAAGTGAACCTCTCAATAAAATACTCATGTCTATGCACTGCCGAGGATCGAACGGCCCGTATGAAAAGTGCATTTTAAATCCGTCGTGGCGTACGGCCCGCTCCCATGAGAGTAGGGAAAATAACACTCCGCTCGCAGAATGTAAATTGCGAAGCGGTCACATGCAGACATTCACAATCAACAATCCACCCCGAATACGTTGGGAACACAAATACTCAAGTAAATGACCGATTTCTCTTTTAAAAACCACAAATAATATTCAAATCCTTTTTTCGAAATTCACTTGCCGAGTTTATATAACGTTTAATAACACAACCTTATTCGGAAGTACAATTGCCGGCGAAGGAAATGAATTTCTCTTTTTAGATGATTTAGAAAATAAACACTAATCTTCCTTAGTCATTAAGATACAATTTCGATTATATTATCAGTCTAATATCACAGACAAGATCACAAGTACAACAGGTAAAGCATGCTAGTGGGTCCTAGGCTACCCGAGCATGGCATAATAGTAGCTACGCACAGACTCCCGTCACCTCGTGCGTACGTAGCCCCAGAAAATAATAGCATATACTTAATTAATTCACCTAGGGGGAAAATTCCCCCTCACAAAGTTAGAAAGGAGACTTACCTCGCTCCGAAATTCCAATACCAGCTTCCAAGCCTTTCCGACGACTCCAACGGACGCACATCGCCCCAAAACTATCCAAACAACGACAAACCAATGAAAATATATTCTAATACTTGCAACAATTCCAACTTATATAATGCCCCAACTCCGCTCAGTGAAATGACCAAAATGCCCTCAAGCCCACGTGCCCGAAAATCCAAAATTTCTCGAAGATGTATTCTACTCATAGCGTTACTAACTCAAATATACAATTTACTCAAATATTCATGCTCAATTTGTGGCTAAAAATCCAATTTCCATTTTCTAGATTTCTTCAATAATTTCCCAAATTCCTACTAATTTCCATGCATATAATCTTGTATTTAACTTAGAAGCATGAAGGAGTTACTTACCTTGACATTGCATGAAGGAATCCTCTCTTTGAAGCCTTCCAAGATCGCCTAAGCCAAAGAAGAAATGAAGAAAATGAACCAAGAATCCTTGTTTTAAAACATTCTGCCCAGGCCGATTTCCGCACCTGTGGTCCCCTTATCGCACCTGCGCTTTCGCAGGTGCACCCAAATCTCCCGCACCTGCGGCCTCCTTGGCTCCAGCCCAATTTCGCACCTGCGGTGTCCTTAGCTGCACCTGCGGCCAAATCCTCGCAGGTGCGGTCACACCAGATGACATCAACCTTCAGCTTTCTTCAACTTCGAATATTGATTTGTTAACCACCCAGAATCCACCCGAGGCCCCCGGGACCCCGTCCAATTATACCAACCTGTTCCAAAACATAATGCGGACTAGCTTGAGGCCTCAAATCACATCAAACAACATCGAAACCACGAATCGCACTCAAATCCCAACTTTATGAACTTAAAAATTTCCAACTTCTACATCTGATGCCGAAACCTATCAAATCACGTCTGATTGACCTCAAATTTTGCACACAAGTCATATTCGACATTACGGACCTACTCCAACTTCCGGAATCACATTCCGACCTTGATATCAAAATTTTCAATTCCAGTCGGATTTCTCAAAAACCTTGAAATTTCTATCTTTAGCCAAATGACTTCAAAATGACCTACGGACATCCAAATTCACTTCTGATTGCGCTCCCGACTCTAGAATTACCATACGAAGCTATTCCCAAACTCGGAATCCCAAACGGACATCGATAAATCTGAAATTCACTTCAAGCCCAAATTTATGAAATTCTTCTAAAATGCTAACTTCCACAATAAGCACCTAAACGCTCCCGGTTATCCATAACCCGATCCGGACATACGCCCAAGTCCGAATCATCATATGAACCTGCAGGAACCTTCAATCCTGATTCGGAGGTCGTTTACTCAAGATTCCAATCTTATTTGATTCTCCCAACTTAAGGCTTCAAAAATGAAAATTTTCTTTCCAAATCAACTCTAAACTTCCCAAAATTCAATTTCGACCACACCTACAAGTCATAATACCTGAAATGGAGTTGGCATGACTTCAAACCGCAGAATGACGCGCTAGAGGTCAAAATGACCAGTCGGCTCATTACATTCTCCCCCACTTAAACAGACGTTCATCCTCGAACGTGCTAAGAACTGCTCTGGAGTTACCTGAAATCAGTGTTTAACACCCCGAGCACCTGCCCATGCTACCACAACCCAGTTGAGCACATTAGCTTGATTAAATCTGAAGATTTTTTCTTTTATCCATATAATTAGCTCAGAACCTAGTTCCAACACTTGAAATTCCTTGCCAGGCCCACTTCCAACACATAAACACCATATTAGCCACCACATGATATACCAGGACATGACTGCATACCTTTGCTGAATTCGCACCATGCACCGCAAGATTCATTATCTAACCATAATGACGTTCCCTACACCTTAATAGCCAAAATTCCATGAATCTGATGCTCCCAATGCACCTCATGATATATATACATACATCCTGCCATAATGCTGACGATACCACCACAACGGAGGAGATGTGTAGAAATTCATACCCAACTGCAGAGTTAACAAATCCTTAAATATCTCATCTTGACTGGAATCATCAGTTCATTATGAACTTGAATAATGGTATTTGTTCTTTAATATACACTTCACATAACCTTGTTGCACTGATCCCTAATCTGATAATCCCGTCTCACCCAGTATGAACTGCTCAGACAACAAATCACCCCAACATGACCAACAACCTCACATGATACCACATGGTGCCAATAGGCCATAACTCGAACATGATAAATAAGAAATTACTCAGTAAGGGAATATTCAACTCACGCAACTAATATGAACTTTTCTCAGAAAATAGGAAATAAAACATAAGAAAAATAAATACATATTAACCCTTCTCATCATCACACTGTTGTGGCGTGCAACCCGATCCAAATAACATACCCATGGCGGCGTGCCACCCGATCCCATCATAAAACTCACATAAAGAAATATACACGGAGCTGAATCGCTCACTATTACACAAATTACTGAATATCGATCATAAGCACGCTAAGTGCATAATACCATCCTGGGGAAACTGATAAAGCCGCATGCTACAAAACTCAAGCACAACTGAGGTGCGATATATATATATACACACCCTAGATCTCAAGAGCTATCCTGCTCACATAACATCCCCACTACGCGGGACCTCAACACATAGGAAATTATCAAGCCATTTCACAACTCACACGGAACAATCATAATAACACATGAATTTGACGAAGACAGAACAACATCCGTTGTTCTAATACCTTTCTAGGAAAAGCGCTCTACTTAAATGAACATGCCTGGCTCATACGGAGCCCATAATCATATTTAAATCCATCCACAAACGTCGAACCACCTTGCTCGCACCAAACTAGGCTAATAGCTTTACCTAGGTCCATATTAACCCACTTTCTCTCATAATACACGAGAACAATCATCATCACTAGGACAAACACCCCATAATCCATAATCAACTGCACCGAATGCCCTCTAGGCATAGATTCTCAAATAAACAATATTGCACTTCTTTATACTCAGTCCAAATCTTCAATCCATCAAGTGACTACATGTCACACTTTATATAATCTTTTCGCGGTCATGCTTCCACGACCCTCCACACAAGGAAACAAGACACATCAAGAACCCATGACTAGGGAACAAAGCCTCTTCCACCGAATATCAATCTCCGGTGACACTGAAGATAACACCAGCTTATTTTGAACTTTCAAATCACTTTTTCTTGCTCTTCCGAGCTCATGACATCCATATTAACACCGAACCGCAATCTCGATTCTTACTCCCAGTTATACACTGCTTACCGCCCCTAACATATCAATATGAGGTAGTGCAAGAATTTCCATCACCACTCCTGAACCACCAATAGGGTGAGCACTTCATCATATAGAAACCTTTTACTTAACTCAATTCAAGAGTACCATCTCAACACACGAGTGAATTCAACACAATCACCCAACATGCAAATCCTTAAGTAGTAGTTTATACCACCATAACCCTTCCGGGATCCGCCTACACCTGACAGGCTATAATACTTGAATGCTCCCACATGCAATCCATTACGACGGTCGACAAGCCCCACACACACCGTCACAAACCACATGCATAACTTAATCACATCAAAGGAATTGATCACTGCCGAAAATGCGCCATTTCAACCATGGCTAATCAATCTATTTTCTTTTAATCATCTTCAATTTGCCTCAGGAATAATAGCAACTTCCTTCAACTCATAGAAAACTCAACTGTCACCCACCCCGAGTGACCTTGATTCACGAGACTATGCTGTCTAAATCCCGCAACCCGTCTCATACCCTCCTGATAATCTTTCTACAATCCGGAGTTTATTCCTCTCACTCCTCCAGTGGTATCTTGCATGCTGAAACATATCTGGAACATTCCAACCATCCTCTTTTTTCTCAGAAATCACTCTGTAAAAGCTCGATTCCCGATCATGTTGCTGCCTGAAACCCTTAAACGCCTTATTCTTAACTTTTGAACTCACTAGGACCGCTATTTAGAGTCACCCACACTGACTGGCCCCGAATACAATCAACTCCAAGGCTCTTCTTGCACATGAACACCCTTTTCCTTGAAGCACGTGACCGAGTCACTTTCCTGACAACTCACCTATGCCTTAAGCAGAATTCTGAATCTTCCAGAGCCTAACCCTGGCCCATCTGGGCCAACTTTTGCACACATTCATCAAATCCCACACACAATCACCATCTTACTCCTTCCCCTTCGCTGCAATAACTTGCCAATACGCCGACAATCCTCAACCCTATGATAACACAATCGTGCAACCCAACCGCAGATGGTGGGACTCCCCGACTTAGCCCGAAGCTACTCCTTATACCACCCTAGACCCTGTTGATATCCTTTTTCCTTGATAACGCGATCTTGCTCAACCAATCCGTCCAAATTCTTCCAAATCCTCTTGCTAGCACTCCCTAAATACTCAAATTCTCTAGCATCATTCACACATTCCTCCTCCTACCGAATAGCCACTAGAACCTCTCACAGCGACTTGCCAACCATGGCACCGCTAACCCATTAACCCACCTGTGGATATCACCCGCGGACACCTTCCAACGACGCTGAAATGCACGTTTTCTGCGACTTCAATACCCTATCTTACGCCATTCTTCATTTACCAACTTTGCTATTCCGTCTGCTCCTCATGGACATCCATTAAATACGCGACAATATCTTCAAATTCCAGGCTATGCTGTCGCTGCCCCACTTTGCGACTGCTCGACTTCCGCTTCTTATGCCTGGCCTCCTAGAAATGGAACCACCGCCTAACCTCACTTTAGGATCAATCTCTGTAGCTCTCAAACCAGCAGATCACCACGACTTCAAACTCTCCGAAGATCATCTTGATCTAGCTGCCTTCATTATCAACACTTATCCGGTACTGAACCACCGCACCTCATGATCTCTGCCAACCGCATTCTTCAATACTTTTTCTCAATACTCTGACCCCACGCAACCGAAGAAACCATAGCACCGCCAAACTTAACACATTCCATTCGATCCACGACGGTGACTCCACGTCACAGGTGCATATCCTACCTCACTTGAAGACACCAAGTCTTACTACTTTATCAACCCCAACCGGACCATTCATAACCCAATTGCCTTTCCTCTGCCGGAACTAAAATACCGAAATCTCGAAATCACACTCTGAGAAGACCTCCCTTCAAACCATTAATCACCCCCCAGCATACGGGCAAGCATTCTATCATCATATCGACATCGCGCAATAACCAATCGCAAGCATCATCACTACCTGAGCATAGCCTTCAGGCTCTTAGAAACACAACTACTGAGCTGAAACAACATATTATTCTTTTGCAGGGCTATAACAACAGTCCCAACCAGTTACACTTGGAAACATCTTGAATTACATCTGTAGCACCATTTCAATTCCTCAAATTCCTGATTCATAGCAAGCGTTTCGCGACGCATAAGATTGAGTAGGAATGAACATAGGCATAAGCCTCAAAGGAATCAAATCGCACGATGAGGAATCAAGAAGGGAAGTACTCCTAATAGCTTTGTAGCCTCTCGAAGATAAGTACAGACGTCTCTGTATCGATCCGCAAAACTCTACTAGACTTGCTCATGACTCGTGAGACCTAAGGAAACCTAGAGCTCTGATACCATGTTTTCACGACCCAAATTCCCTAAGGTCGTGATGGAACCGAACATCATCGTCGGGCAACCCAATCATTAATTAATTGAAACAATTTCTGGTTTTTAACATTTATGAAAAGCACTTCCTTGCACTTTATTACATATTAATTAAATAAAATTCTGTGAAGTAAAACAATGGTTTAAATATTACCCTTTAAATAATATAACCCAACACATCCCAGAACCCGGTGTCACAAATTCATGAGCAATTTCTAAGAATTTATACAATCATCACAAAGCCTGTCCGAATAAAAATTGGACAAGGAAATTTAAAATACAAATAAATACAGTACGAGGGAAACTCTGTCAACTGCGGATCGCCTCCGGATGATGCAGCTTGCCTAAGTCTCCAAATCCTCCACATTTCTATAAAAGTACCTGTGCAATAAAATGCACAACAAGTGTAGCATGAGCACAAAAACAACGTGTACTCAGTAAGTCGCGCGCCTAACCTCAGATAGGTAGTGACGAGAGGCTGAATTAGTTAACTGTAAATGTAGGCATGTAATTAACTAAGGGCCAGCAAATTAATTAACAGTATAATATGAACACGATAGGCATGTAAATGTAGTAAAACAGCATATATACAAAGCACTGAAATCTAAGTAAATACTGGAAATAAACAACCAGTTACCACTTTCTCATTATTTTCAAAAATATCTTAAAAAAACAATTTCCTCTTTCTTTTCCCCCCAAATATCATAAATCCACAATTTCTTTTTTATTTTCCCCCAAATATCTTATCACTTCAAAAATCATGAAAAACAATCAACAATTTAGCATGCGCATACGGGATAAGGACAATAATCAACTTTGTGCACTGCCGAGGATCGAACGACCCGTACCAAAAGTGCACCTCTCAATAAAATACTCATGTATATGCACTGCCGAGGATCGAATGGCCCGTACCAAAAGTGCATCTCTCAATATAATAATCATCTCTGTGCACTGCTGAGGATCGAACGGCCCGTCCCATAAGTGCACCTCTCAATATAATAATCATGTCTATGTACTGCCGAGGATCGAACGGCCCGTACCAAAAGTGCATTTTAAATCCGCCGTGGCGTACGGCCCGCTCCCATGAGAGTAGGGGAAATAACACTCCGCTCGCGGAATGTAAATTGTGAAGCGGTCACATGCAGACGTGCACAATCAACAATCCACCCCGAATACGTCGGGAACACAAATACTCAAGTAAATGACAGATTTCTCTTTTAAAAACCACAAATAGTATTTAAATCCCTTTTTCAAAATTCAATTGCCGAGTTTATATAACGTTTAATAACACAACCTTATTCGGAAGACAATTGGCCACGAAGGAAATGAATTCTCTATTTAGATGATTTAGAAAATAAACTCTAATCTTCCTTAGTCATTAAGTTACAATTTCGATTATATTAACAGTCTAATATCACAGATAAGATCACAGGTACAACAGGTAAGGCATGCTAGTGGGTCCTAGGCTACCCGGACATGGCATAATAGTAGCTACGCACGGACTCCCGTCACCTCATGCATACGTAGCCCTCGAAAATAATAGCATATACTTAATTAATTCACCTAGGGGGACAATTCCCCCTCACAAAGTTAGAAAGGAGACTTACCTCGCTCCGAAATTCCAATACTGGCTTCCAAGCCCTTCCGAAGACTCCAACGGACGTACATCGCCCCAAAACTATCCAAACAACGACAAACCAATGAAAATATATTCCAATACTTGCAACAATTCCAAATTATATAATGCCCCAACTTCGCTCAGTGAGATGATCAAAATGCCCTCAAGCCCACGTGCCCGAAAATCCGAAATTTCTCGAAGATATATTCTACCCATAGCGTTACTAACTCCAATATACAATTTACTCAAATATTCATGCTCAATTCGTGGCGAAAAATCCAATTTCCATTTTCTAGGTTTCTTCAATAATTTTCCAAATTCCTACCAATTTACATGCCTAATCCATGCATATAATCTTGTATTTAACTTAGAAGTATGAAGGAGTTATTTACCTTGACATTGCATGAAGGAATCCTCTCTTTGAAGCCTCCCAAGATCGCCTAAGCTAAAGAAGAAATGAAGAAAATGAACCAAGAATCCTTGTTTTAAAACATTCTGCCCAGACCGATTTACGCACCTGCGGTCGCCTTATCGCACCTGCGCTTCGGCAGGTGCACCCAAATCTCCCGCACCTGCGGCCTCCTTGGCTTCAGCCCAATTTCGCACCTGCGGCTCCGCACCTGCAGCCAAATCCTCGCAGGTGCGGTCACACCAAATGACAGCAACCTTCAGCTTTCTTCAACTTCAAATATTGATCCGTTAACCACCCGGAATCCACCCGAGGCCCCCGAGACCCTGTCCAATTATACCAACCTATTCCAAAACATAATGCGGACTTGCTTGAGGCCTAAAATCACATCAAACAACATTGAAACTACGAATCGCACTCAAATCCCAACTTTATGAACTTAAATTTCCAACTTCTACATCTGATGCTGAAACCTATCAAAATCACGGCCGATTGACCTCATGTTTTGCACACAAGTCATATTCAATATTACGGACCTGCTCCAACTTTCGGAATCGCATTTCGACGTTTATATCAAAATTTCCACTTCCGGTCAGATTTCTCAAAAACCTTCAAATTTCTATCTTTAGCCAAATGACTTCAAAATGACCTACGGATATCCAAATTCACTTCCGATCGCGCTCCCAACTCCAAAATCACCATACAAAGCTATTCCCAGACTCGGAATCTCAAACGGACATCGATAACTCAGAAATGCACTTCAAGCCCAAATTTATGAAATTCTTCTAAAATGCTAACTTCCACAATATGCACCGAAACGCTCCTGGGTTATCCAAAACCCGATCTGGACATACGCCCAAGTCCAAAATCATCATACGAACCTGCAGGAACCTTCAAATCCTGATTCGGAGGTCGTTTACTGAAGATTCCAATCTTAGTTGATTCTCCCAACTTAAGGCTTCTGAAATGAGAATTTTCTTTCCAAATCAACTCTAAACTTCCCGAAATTCAATTCCGACCACACCTACAAGTCATAATAGCTGAAATGGAGTTGCTCATGACTTAAAACCGCAGAACGATGAGCTAGAGCTCAAAACGACCTGTCGGGTCGTTACAAATTAAGTAGTTATGGTTTAGTTAATTAGTATTCTGACTTTTTTAGTAATTAAAGGAAAACTAATCCCACTTAGGCTTGTTCGAAACTAAAATAAACCTTAGTGTAAGAAAATTAACTAAGTATAATAACCTAACTAATTTTCATTAACTAATCTAAGTCCTAAAAAAAATTAACATTCAATTAGTTATTCTAGAATTATCTGACCTCACTAAGGGGATTGAACTTCCTAACTAGAGTTAATAGTTAAACCCCAAGAAAACTTAACCTTAGTTACCTGAAGGGTAAATCTAGGGACTTGAAGGGGTATTTTAGGACTTTCAATTAAGGGAATCTTGGGTGTAACAACCCAAGAACCTTCTAGAATTAACAAATCAGATTTTTAGGGGGTAAAAAGGTCATTTTAGGGGCTGGGAATCTTCTAGAATAAGGGTAGTTGTCCCAAAAGATAAGGGTGACAGCTGTCTTCGTACTATTTTCAGCCCATTTGGATAGGGAATATGCCAAACATATCCTATCCCCAATCCCCTTATATATACACCCACCTTTTACCATTAAAGGGAATTTTCTTTTACAATCATTTGGCTGCTAAAAAATCTGAACACACAGAAGAAATACAGTAGCTGCTCAAAACAAGGTTTTCTTTCGAAAAATCAGTATAAAACAAAGAGAAAAATTTGTTCGCCTTTTTTTTGGTTTTGGTTTTGAGTTCTGTTCTTTTTTGGTATTCTGATTTCGAGAATCTCGTGCACACATATTCAAATTCTGGGCTAGTTTTCCTATTGTTATGCTTTGGTCTTGGCTGGTTGGTCTGTTGTTTGTTGCTTCTAGATCTCCTCTCCTTTTGTTGTTTTGCCATCTGCCTGACCTTTATTTGATCAGGATTTCATTGTTTTTCTCTCTAAAAGGTGTCACGACCCAAAAACCCAACACAGGTCGTGATGGCACCCAACACCGGAGTCAGGCAAGCCACAGTTGTTTACTAGTGAGATTATCCTTATTTGACATATCAACCCACACTTACTAAATTTTAAGCTTAGATCATTTAACTAAAAGAGGATAAATTAACCAACTTAAGTAAATACAGCAACAAGGATCATGAACCAATATATACAGCCCCAAAAATATAGAGTCTACTATGTGTGTGCCACGTTCTAGTGTCACAAGTCCTACGGGCATACTAACAGAATATACAAAACATAATATACAATCCCACTGTCTGAAAGAAATAGACGGTAAATAAGCAAAAGAAAACTCCTGGGTGTCGCCGAGGATCGTCAGGAGAAGCAGCTCACCATGAAGTCGGGTCCAACTGAGATCAGAATCGAGCTCCGGTCTGATAACCAGATGCACCAACCTCAGAACCTGTACAATTAAGTACAGAAGTGCAGCATGAGTACATAAACAAATATGTACCCAGTGAGTATCCCGCCTAACCTCGAAGAGGTAGTGATGAGAGGTAGACGTGATACTTACTAGGGTCAACATTTCTAAATAACATGATTTAATAAGAACTAGGCAGGCATAACAGTCGGAGAAATCACAAAGAGATAAATTATCAAGTATAGTTGTATTTACCTTTGCATGTCAAATTTCACTAGCACATAATGTACTAAATTCCCTTATCAACCTGAACCAATTTATACATTTACAACAAATTTCCAGATAAATGTCGCAAAAAATAAATGTGCGATGTCGAGGGTCGAACGCCTCAAACCATAGATGCATCTGTTACCCCGCTCGCGAATCGAACATGCGACGCAGTTGTCATAATAGTAGGGCTAATCCGCTCACGAATCATACATGTGACGCGGTGTCGCATACATACATAAAATTATCAATTTTTAAGGAATTATCAGAGATTATTCTTTAAGGCAAAAACCTAAGCAATATATCATGGACCACAACTTCCTAATATTCTCATGCCAAATCAAGGATAATAAACAACTCAAACTACATTTAGGAATACATGTAAGGTACATATAAGCATGCTCGTAAGTCCTAGAACTACCCAACATAGCATAGTAGTAGCTACGCACGGACTCTCGTCACTTCGTGCGTGCATAGCCCCCGCAAATAAGGACATGCAATTGTTTATAATCACCTATGGGGACAATTCCCTCTTACAAGGTTAGAAAGGAGACTCACCTCGTGTCGAATCTACTCCCCGGACCAAGAACGCGCCCGAAACTCCGAACTCTACACCCGAGGACTCGAAACTAGCCAAATGTTATACAAATTCATTAATTTATGCTCAAAGTATGGAAATTCTCCTACTCATTTAGTAAATTCACCATTCTTAAAGAAATTCTAAAAAAATCCGGCCCCGGGACCGCATGCTCGGATTCCAATATTTCTCGAAGGAAACACTCACCCATAGCCTAAGGATCATTAATATACGATTTTCACTCGATTTCATAGCTAATTGACGGGTAGTTTTCTACATTTTCAAAAGCCCTATGTTACTACCCCAAATCCTTAGTTTTCACTAATTTAGGTAGTTAATTTAGCTTGTAATCTATGCATGAAGCTAATATTTGAGTAGAATTTACTTACCTTCAATAACCAGGTCGTTTTCCCCTCTAAAATGGTGGAAACCGTCCCAAGGAAGAAGAAGAAGATAAGGAAAATGACTTAAATCCCGTGTATAAAAACACACTATCTGAACAGTGTTTTCGCACCTGCGAGCAAAGGCTCGCACCTGTGGAAATGGATGAGGAGGCCTGGGCCCGCACCTGCGGAGTGGAGACTGCACCTGTGGCTCCGCTCCTGCGGAACTTTGTCTGAACCTGCGAGAATTGGCCTGCCCCTGGGGGTCGCACCTGTGAGGCTAGGACCGCAAGAGCGGTCCTGCACCTGCGACTGGGCAACCGCACCTGCGGTCACACAAGAACAGGTGCACCAGCAGCTATTTCAACTGGTTTTTGGCCTCGTGTGGTGTCCGGGAGGCACCTAAGCTCACCCGAGCCCCCGTCCGAATATACCAACAAGTCCCAAATCTTAATACGGACTCGCTCGAGCCTTTGGAACACCCAAAACAACGCTAAAACTCAAAATCACACCTCAAAACCCCTAGAACCAAACTTAAGAACTTCAAGTTTTCTTGACTTCGCTAACAATGCGCCGAACCGACCTATACAACTCGGAATGACACCAAATTTTGCAGGCAAGTCATAAATGACATAACGAAACTATTCCCGGTCTCGGAATTCAGTTCGGACCTCGATATCACAAAAACATGTCCCAAACCATAATAGGAACTTAAGGAACTCTTATTTCAATATTGGGCGCCGAAACACTCTCGAGTCATCAGAAACCCATCCCGAACATACGCCCGGGTCCGAAATCATCATATGAATCTACCAGAACTGACGAAACTCGATTCCGAGGTTGTTTACTAAAAATGTTGACCGAAGTCAAACTTGGCCTTAAAGGCCAACCTTAAGGAACCAAATGTTCCTATAGCACTTTAAACACCCCCGAATCCCGGACCACCAGTCCTCGCAAGGCATAAATCATAATAAGCCATTATGGGAAGTTTCATTTAGGGGAACGGGGTCCAAAACGCAAAACGACCGGTCGGGTCGTTACATTCTCCACCTCTTAAACAAATGTTCGTCCTCGAACGGGTCTAGAATCATACCTGAAGTACTGAATAAGTGTGGATATGTGCTCTGCATGNTGCATCAACACCTCAAAGGGACCTATAAACCTCGGGCTCAACTTTCCCTTCTTCCCAAACCTCATAATACCCTTGATAGGCGAGACTTTCAACAGGACCCTATCTCCCTCCATAAATGATACACCACGCGCCCTCTGATCCGCATAACTCTTCTGTCTACACTGTGTTGTGCGAAGCCTCTCCTGAATCAACTTCACTTTCTCCAAAGCATCCCTCACCAGGTCGGTGCCATATAACTTAGCCTCACCAGGCTCAAACCACCCGATAGGAGAACGACATCGCCGACCATAAAAAGCCTCAAATGGTGCCATCTCAATGCTGGACTGATAACTATTATTGTAAGCAAACTTGGCCAAAGGCAAGAACTGGTCCCACTGACCTCCAAAGTCAATCACACATGCCCTGAGCATGTCCTCTAATATTTGAACTGTACGCTCTGACTGACCATTAGTCTGAGGGTGAAATGTTGTGATGTGTTCTATCTGGGTACCCATCTCACTATGCAATGCTCTCCATAAGTGCGAGGTGAACTGAGGACCTCGATATGATATAATGGACACTGGCACACCATGCAACCGGACTATCTCCTAATGTAGATCTGGGCCAACCTCTCAGAAGTATAAGTAGTAGCTACTGGAATGAAATACGCCGAATTGGTTAATCTATCCACAATGACCCAAACCGCGTCAACCTTCTGCAAGGTCCGAGGCAACCCAACCACGAAGTCCATAGTGAATGCGCTCCCATTTCCACTCAAGAATGGGCATCTGCTGAAGTAGGCCTCCTAGCCTCTAGTGCTCATACTTCACCTGCTGGCAATTAAGACACCTAGCTAGATACTCCACAATGTCCTTCTTCATTCGCCTCCACCAGTAATTTTTCTTCCGATCACGATACATCTTCGTAGCGCCAGGATGAACAGAGTACCGAAAACTGTGTGCCTCCTCTAGAATCCTCTCCCTCAGGCCATCAACCTTAGGAACACATAAGCGGCCCTGCAGTCTCAGAACACCATCCTCGCCAATAATAACCTCCTTGGCCCTGCCCTGAACCATTGTCTCTCGTAGCTCAGCCAAACACGGATCATCATACTGCCGAGCCTTAATCTCCCCCAATAACGAAGACTGAGCAACCACATGTGCAAGAACTCAACGAGGCTCTGAAAGGTCTAATTTCACCAGGAGATTACCCAAGGACTGAATGTCCAAGTCTAGAGGTCTCTCCTCTGCTGCAATATAATCCAAGCTACCCATACTCTCCGCCTTCCTGCTCAAGGCATCCGCTACCATATTCGCCTTGCCCGGGTGATAAAGAATGGTGATATCATAATCCTTCAACAACTCAAGCCACCTGCGCTACCTCAAATTAAGATCCTTCTGCTTGAACAAGTGCTGCAAGCTACGGTGGTCTGTATATACCTCACAGGACACCCCATACAAGTAGTGCCTCCAAATCTTAAGAGCATGAACAATCACCGCCAACTCCAAATTGTACACAGGGTAATTCTTCTCATGAACCTTCAGCTGGCATGAAGTATAAGAAATAACTCTCCCTCCTGCATCAACACACATCCCAAACCAATACGTGAGGCGTCGCAATACACTGTGTACATCCCCGAATCGGAAGGCAATACCAGAACTGGTGCTAAGGTCAATGTTGTCTTGATCTTCTGAAAGCTCTCCTCACATTCGTCAGACCATCGAAACGTGGCATTCTTCTGAGTCAATCTAGTCAATGGAGCTGAAATAGAAGAGAACCCCTCCACAAATCGGCGATAATAGCCTGCTAGGCCCAAAAAGCTCCTGATATCTGTAGCTGAAGTAGGACGCGACCAACTCTAAACTGCCTCGATCTTCTGAGGATCAACCTTGATACCCTCTCAAGATACCACATGCCCCAAGAATGCCACGGAATCCAACCAGAACTCACACTTGGAGAATTTAGCATATAGCTTCTGTTCTCGCAAAGTCTGGGGCACAACTCTCAAATGCTGCTCGTGCTCCCCCAAACTATGTGAGTAAGTCAAAATGTCATCAATGAAGACAATGATAAAGGAATCAATATACGGCCTGAACACCTTATTCATCAAGTCTATGAATGTTGTTGATGCATTAGTCAAACTAAAGGACATCACCAGGAACTCATAATGGCCATATCTCGTACGGAAAGCAGTCTTCGGAACATCTGAAACCCGAATCCTCAACTGATGATACCCCGATCTCAAATCAATCTTAGAAAACACACGAGCACCCTGCAACTGGTCAAACAAATCATCGATGGCGGCAAAGGATACTTGTTCTTAATGGTAACTTTGTTCAACTGGCGGTAATCAATACACATCTGCATGGACCCATCCTTTTTCTTCACGAATAGAACTGGAGCACACCACGACGATACACTCGGCCTGATGAACCCCTTAGCTAACAACTCCTCAAGATGCTCCTTCAACTCCTTCAACTCTTTCGGAGCCATACAGTACGAAGGAATAGATATAGGCTGGGTGCCTGAAGCTAAATCAATGTAGAAATCAATATCACGATCCGGAGGCATACCCGGAAGGTCCGAAGGAAATACATCAGCAAATTCTCGAAAAACTGGCACTGAATCAATCGTCGGAGACTCGGCGGTGGTGTCCCACACATAAGCAAAATAGGCCAGACAACCCTTCTCGACCATATGTCGAACCTTCAAGAATGAAATAACTCGACTGGCTATACTAACTGAGGAACCTCTCCACTCCAGCCTAGGCGACTCGGGCATGGCTAAAGTAACTGTCTTGGCATGGCAATCTAGCACGGCATGATAAGGAGATAACCAATCCATGCCTAGAATAATATCAAAATCCACCATGTCGAGCAATAAGAGATCCGCTCGAGTCTCAAACCCGCAAAATGAAATCACACAGGACCAATAAATCCGGTCTACAACCACAGATTCACCCGCGGGAGTGGACACATAAATAGGGGAACCCAAGGACTCATGAGGGACATCTAGAAAATGAGCAAATAAGTATGAAACATAGGAATAAGTGGATCCTGGATCAAATAACATCGATGCCTCTCTACCACATACTGTAACAATACATGTGATCACGGCGTCTGAGGCCACTGCATCTGATCTGGCTGGGATAGCATAGAACCTAGCTGGAGCACCGGAAGACTGAGCCCCTCCAGAATGAACAGGAGATGGCTGACCTCCGCTGGCATGAATAGGAGCCGGCAGAGCTCCACATGCCTGGCCTCCACCTGTGGGACGACCTCTACCAGTCTGCCCTCCACCTCTGGGTGGATGAACCGGCGGTGCTGAAAATGTTGGCTGATAGCTCTGCTGAACGGCCTTGCCTCGAAGCCTAGGATAAGTCCTCCTCATATAGCCTGGATCCCCACACACATAACATCTGGCTGGTGGCATGGCCTGCTGCCCTGAAGAAGGACCCTAGACAGCTAGAGGACGGTGAGAACTCTCCGGCATGGCACTGAAGTAAGGAATACAAGACCCCTGATGACCGGAATACCCGCCTGAGGAACCCTGAATGGATGGTGGGCGGTAGGAACTCTCTGGCATGGCGCTGAAATAGGGCCTCACTGGAGCACCACGGGGAGATGGCGGAGGAGCTGAATATGGAGTCCTGCTAGACTGGCCTCTACCGAACTGACCTCTACCCCTGGCTAGGGCACCTCTAAAATCTCCTGAAAATCTAGCCCTCTTATCCTGCTGACCCTGCTCTCTGCCTCTCGCAAATAACCCTCAATCCGACGAGCTATCTCGACCACAAGCTGATAGGGAGTCCCCATCTCCACCTCTCGGGCCATGTTGGCCCTAATACTTGAGTGCAGCCCTGCTACAAATCTCCGCACTCTCTCAACATCAGTAAGCAATATCATAAGGGAATGATGGGACAACTCAGAAAACCTTGCCTCGTAATCTGTCACTGACATTTGCCCCTGCTCCAGCTGCTCAAACTAATATCACAACTCTTCCCTCTCGGAGAGGTGGAATATACTTGTCCAGGAATAGCTGAGTGAACTGCTCCCAAGTGATGGAAGGGGAACCTGCCGGTCTACCCAGGATATAGGACTGCCACCATCTGTGGGCCCTGCCCTCAAGCTAGAAAGTAGTGAAGCCCACTCCATGGGACTCCAGTATCCTCATGTTGTGCAGTCTGTCCCTGCACCTATCAATAAAATCCTGGGCATCCTTTCCCTTCTCACCCCCGAAGATAGGAGGGTGCAATCGGGTCCACCTATCCAGTAACTTCTGCAGATCGTCGTCCGCAGCTAGTCTGAGCTCAGGTGTTGTTGCTGCTGGCTGGGCTCCACCCGCGGGCAGTGTACCCGGGGTATGATGAAGTGCTGTTGTCTGGCCTGCAGCCTGGGCAGTAGGGGTCTGGGCTCCCCCTCCTGCCTGAGATGTGGCAGGATCCGCTAGAAATAAACCAGCCTGGGACATAGTGTCCATGAATCGCATCATAGGGCCCATGATCTCCTAGAATACTGGCGCCGTCATAAAGTCCACTGGAGCAGGACCGACTGGGAGCACCTCACCCTGCTCCTCTAAAGTAGGGTCCTCTGGTGGTGCAACTGGAATAGCTCTGGGATGCCTCTGTCCCCTACCTCAGGCCGGTGCCCTCCCCTGACCTTTTCCACGGCTGCGAACAACGAGGGTAGCGGCCCCTCCCGAATCTGGAACATCGGATGCACGCGTCCTTACCGTCTGTGAGAGAACAGAAGAATGAAATTTTGTAAACCATTGACCTCACGATAGAATAAAAATAAGGAGAAGTTTTCCTAACACCCTATAGCCTCCCGAAGATAAGTACAGACGTCTCCATACTGATCCGCAATACTCTACTAGGATTGCCCGTGACTTGTGAGACCTACGTGAACCTAGTGCTCTGATACCATGTTGTCACGACCTAAAATCCCAACATGGGTCGTGATGGCGCCCAACACCGGAGTCAGGCAAGCCAACAGTTGTTTACTAAGGAGATTATCCTTATTTGACATATCAACCCCACACTTACTAAATTTTAATCTTAGATCATTTAAGTAAAAGCGGATAAATTAACCAACTTAAGTAAATACAGCCACAAGGATCATGAACCAATATATACAGTCCCAAAAATATAGAGTCTACTATGTGTGTGCCAGAAACTAGTGTCACAAGTCCTACGGGCATACTAAAGGAATATACAAAACATAATATACAATCCCACTGTCTGAAAGAAATAGACGGGAAATAAGCGAAAGAAAACTCCAGGGTGCTGTCGAGGATCTTCAGGAGAAGCCGCTCACCGTGAAGTCGGGTCCAACTGAGATCAGAATCGAGCTCCAGTCTGATAACCAGATGCACTAGCGTCAGAACCTGTACAATTAAGTATAGAAGTGCAGCATAAGTACATAAACAAATATGTACCCAGTGAGTATCCCGCCTAACCTCGAAAAGGAAGTGACAAGAGGTAGAAGTGATACTTAATAGGTTCAACATTTCTAAATAACATGATTTAATAAGAACTAGGCAGGCATAACAGTCGTAGAAATCACAAAGAGATAAATTATCAAGTATAGTTGTATTTACCTTTGCATGTAAAATTTCACTAGCACATAATGTAATAAATTCCCCTATCAACTTGAACCAGTTTATACATTTACAACAAATTCCCAGATATATCATACTGCACATAATAGGCCGGAAACGTACGGCCGAAATGTCGCGAAAAATAAATGTGCATTGCCGAGGGTCAAATGGCTCGAACCATAGATGCATCTATTACCCCGCTCGCGAATCGAACATGCGACGCGGTTGACATAATAGTAGGGCTATTCCGCTCACGAATCATACATGTGACGCGATGCCGCATACATACATTAAGGAATTATCAAAGATTATTCTTTAAGGAAAGAACCTAAGAAATATATCATGAACCCACAACTTCCTAATATTCTCATGCCAAATCAAGGATAATAAACAACTCAAAATACGTTTAGGAATACATGTAAGGTACATATAAGCATGCTCGTGACTCCTAGAAATACCCAACATAACATAGTAGTAGCTACGCATGGACTCTCGTCACTTCGTGCGTGCGTAGCCCCCGCAAATAAAGACATGCAATAGTTTATAATCACCTATGGATACAATTACCTCTTACAAAGTTATAAAGGAGACTCACCTCGTGTCGAATCTACTCCCCGGACTAAGAAAGCGCCCGAAACTCCGAACTCTACACCCGAGGACTCAAAACTAGCCAAATGTTATACAAATTCATTAATTTATGCTCAAAGTAAGGAAATTCTCCTACTCATTTATTAAATTCACCATTCTTGAAGAAATTCTAAAATCCGGCCCAGGGCCCGCATGCTCGGATTCCAATAATTCTCGAAGGAAACACTCACCCATAGCCTAAGGATCATTAATATACTATTTTCACTCGAGTTCATAGCTAATTGACGGGTAATTTTCTACATTTTCAAAAGCCCTAGGTTACTACCCCAAATCCTTAGTTTTCACCAATTTAGGTAGTTAATTTAGCTTGCAATCCATGCATGAAGCTAATATTTGAGTAGAATTTACTTACCTTCAATAACCAGGTCGTTTGCCCCTCTAAAATGGTGGAAATCGTCCCAAGGAAGAAGAAAAAGATAAGGAAAATGACTTAAATCCCATGTATAAAAACACACTGTCTGAACAGTGTTTCTGCACCTGCGGCTCGAGGACTGCACCTGCGAGCAACGGCTCGCACCTGCGGAAATGGACGAGGAGGCCTGGGCCCGCACCTGTAGAGTGGAGACCACACTTGCGGTTCCGCTCATGCGGAATTTTGTCCGCACCTACGATAATTGGCCTGCCCCTAAGGGTCGCACCTGCGAGGCTGGGACCACAGGAGCGGTCCCGCACGTACGACTAGGCAACCGCACCTGCAGTCACACCAGAACAGGTGCACCAGCAGCCATTTCAGCTGGTTTTTGGCCTCGTGTGGTGTCCGGGAGGCACCTGGGCCCACCCGAGCCCCCGTCCAAATATACCAACAAGTCCCAAATCATAATACGGACTCGCTCGAGCCTTCAGAACACCCAAAACAATGCTAAAACTCAAAATCACACCTCAAAACCCCTAGAACCAAACTTAAGAACTTTAAGTTTTCTTGACTTCGCTAACAACGCGCCGAACCGACCTATACAACTCGGAATGACACCAAATTTTTTAGGAAAGTCATAAATGACATACACTATTCCTGATCTTAGAATTCAGTTCGGACCTCGATATCGCAAAAACACGTACCAAACCATAATAGGAACTTAAGGAACTCTTATTTCAATATTGGGCGCTGAAACGCTCCCGGGTCATCAGAAACCCATTCCGAACATACGCCCATGTCCGAAATCATCATATGAAGCTCCCGGAACTGACGAAACTCAATTCCGAGGTCGTTCACTAAAAATGTTGATCGAAGTCAAACTTGGCCTTAAAGGCCAACCTTAAGGAACCAAATGTTCCTATAGCACTTTAAACACCCCCGAATCCCGGACCACCAGTCCCCGCAAGTCATAAATCATAATAAGCCGCTATGAAAAGTTTCATTTATGGGAACGGGATCCGATAACGCAAAACGACCGGACGGGCCCTTACAAAAGGTATTTAACCCCTTTGTCTATGTATGAACTCTTTTCAGATCTGAATTCTGTGCTATGATGATATGTAAACTTGTTGGTTTACTTGAGTTTCCTTGGCTGAACTTGTATGCAAATCAAAAGTTAAAATTGTGTGTTTTTCGAAACATGG
The DNA here is from genome assembly GCA_005239525.1 of Nicotiana knightiana. Taxonomy (NCBI): domain Eukaryota; kingdom Viridiplantae; phylum Streptophyta; class Magnoliopsida; order Solanales; family Solanaceae; genus Nicotiana; species Nicotiana knightiana. The sequence goes on from ML415228.1 coordinate 115,510, forward strand.
TTGAGTTATTTCCCAAATATCAATTATAACATTAATTGGTAGAATATTGTTTGGTTAGCATGATTGGGGTTGAATCTTACCTTCTTATGGTCAGATTCATCCCATAAAAATGCACAAAGACCTGTTTGTAACACCTTGCATTTAAGTGAAAGTTTCAGATTTAAAACTTGTTGAATCTATGAGTTTTTCAATCTCTCTGTTGGAATTTTGTGTGCAAATCTGAATCTGAAGCATGTTTGCTAAGATTTTTTTAAAGCTTTTGATTTTGAATATAGAGCTTGAATGCTGAGTTTTTTTTATGTTTTTAGCATTACTGGATTCTGAACCTGACCTTCTTTGTGGTCAGGTTCTTTTCATAAGAATGTGTAAATTTGTTCATTATTTGCGTTTTCCTTTAGTTTATTGCTAGGATCTAGGGTTGTTCAATACAAATTAATGTCTTCCTAAGGGATAGTTGAATCCAATGGCTTCAATATGTCATTCATGAACATGCTTAGTCTATAATTATCTTTGTTTGGCTCAATCAGTGAGTCTCACATATAGTTTTAAATTCATGTTAGTATTGGCATAATGCGGACTGAATCTGGCCCATTCATGGTCAGATTCACTCCCTGATAATGCATAAAAAACTATTTAATTATTTGGAAATAGCTAAGAAATGCAGGTTCGAGTCACAAAGGTCGAATCACAAAGCATTGCTGAGGCTTGCATAGGAGCAGCAGCTTTTTGTTTTTTGTATTACCTTATTTCATTTTTTTGGGAACTTGTATTTTGGAGTAAAAAAACTTTATTTTGTTGAATTCTATTTTTTATATATATTTGTAAAAAGGGACTGGGCATTATGAAGTAATATTCAGCTCTGTAGTTTCCTTTCGTCTCTGATAAGTTTTTCAAATGAATAAGTATAGATCTTGCTATTCAAAAGCATTTTGTATGACTTTATACTCAAATCAGTTTCCTCGTAAACACTTACTGAAATTCTGGAAAACAAACACTTCATGATACAATGACTTTCGAAGAATAAACAGGAATTTGTGATCCAAAACGTTTCTTTTCGCATCCTTTAAGTAGATGTATGAACGCTCAAAACTAGGACTGAGTGCGTATGAATCATGACTTAAAAGGAATGTGTATAGACTATGTGAAATTGATGAAATTGCTAAGTGATAGTGAAGAACTTTCTGGTTAGCCACATTGATTTAGAATAATTTCGAAAACTGTGTTTTACTTTGGCGAAATGTACTCTCAATGAAAGAACCCCTGTTCTGTTTTCCATCTTCTTGTTTCTTCGACAGCTTCGAAATTACCTTACTAATCTATGATGATGAACTAGGATAGTTGAATATGTCCATTTGTTTTGTTTTTTGTGAACTAGTAATCTGATAGGGTTCTTATTGAACCTTTCATTGGTTGACATTGCTTTGAATAGAATCATGCAACTTTATTTTTCTCATAATTAACCATAGTTAGGATTGGGAAAAAGGGGTAAACAATTCATTAGGGCTAAAATATGGCCATAGCCCAAGTATCTTGTCTTTTAGGCTAGTGAATTTAATTTTAGGCAGTCTTCCACATATCCTCTAGGCAGAAAAATACCTTTTAGTTTGAAACTTAGAATATAATCAAGTATTATCTCACACAACCATAATCTACACTCGGTTGTGGCAACTCGCGCCCCCGACTCCAACTTCAAATCATAATAAAATCACATGTAGTAATCACGGGTGCATCTCATGTGAGTGATTGTGATGTGTTCAAAAACAACAAGTGCATGCCATCGTGACTTGTCCTAAGATAAATCCATAAATATCCAAATTAGTTCCTACACATATTCCGTAAAACTAAAAATACCTCTTTAGATAGAAAACCTAGAAAATAATTGAATATCGCCTCAAAATAGGCATTTTTAAAACCGTCGTGACCATAGTCTTGACTATGTAATCTACACTCGGGTGTGGATACTCATGTCCCCGACTTTAACTCAAAACCATAATAAAAATCACATGTTGTAATTGCGGGTGCATATCATGTGGCGCAATTATAATGTGTCCAAAAACAAACAAGTGCACGTCATCATGACTTGTTTCAAGATAAATCCATAAATGTCAAAAGTGGTTAAAATTTTAAAAGTCTAAGCGCACATTAGGCTAAAACACCTAAACAATCCGATAATTTAGGCCAAATAATAATAGTTAAGATACCGTGCTAGAACCACGGAACTCGGGAATGCCTAACACCTTCTCCCAGGTTAAAACAATTCCTTACTCAGATTTCTGGTCGGAGACAAATCAAAACAGAGTCAAAATTCCTCGGTTTGGAATTTTCTAAACAAAATGGTGTCTCGGAGCATCGTCAAAAATTCGGGTGGCGATTCTGAAATGATAATAAATCTCACATCCGAATAATTTCACTTAAAGTGGAAAAAAACCCCTTATTACCCCTTCATTAATCCGGGGGTGAAAAAAGGAGGTGTGACAGCTCTAGCGACTCTGCTGGGGACCGAACCCAGAATCTCTGGTTTAGGGTTCAAGAATTCGAGCTTATATAACTGTTACTTTTGGCTTTCCTTATCTGATTTTACGTGTTTAAACCTGAAGTGCTAATTGTCATATTTACCGCTTTGATATTTATATTAATTGCATGTAAAATGTGTTGAAACCCTTCTTCTCTCTGAGTCTTCTAAATCATCTGGGAAGTGTGCACTTCGTGTGACTTCTTCTCTGTTAGGGTCCTCCAAATTTTAGAACGAGGTATGGACAAGTTGCAAAGCTTGTGACGCTTCTGTTTTCCCGGTACGCTGCCCCGACCTCGGCTCGAGCTGTCCACTCGGGTAAGCCTTGTCTAGAACAAAACCCCAGGATATAAACCTAGTATAACATAGACCCATGCCAGATCCCTAGTAGGAATGATTATTGCATCACGTGCATTTGACTTAGGGGGCTCACACAGGGGTTGGGTCCGTCTAGGACAGGTGGACCCGAAATGAAAGATCATCCTGATGCATCCTACTTGCTATGTGTACAATATTTTGTTTCGGTTTGTTTGTTGACCGGCTAAAGCAAAAAATAACAGAAAGACCAAGAGAGAAATAGAATAGGAGGTTTATCCGATTTTTGAAAAACCCCCGATACTCAAAATCATCCCGAAACTCTATCAAAAATTTTCAAAAAATAGAGGAAGAGAAAGAAGGAAAATAGTATTTAAAAATGAAATGAGTCGGTGCATATATTTCAAAATTGTGTCGAGATTTTCCGAACTACGCATTGTTTGATTCTCACCGGTGTAGGATACTTAGGCAACCCTCATCGGGTCCAACCTTATTTTTCAAAATCAAAATACAAAATACGGTCCTAAATAAAGTTAGGTGACACCGTTCTTGCATAAATAGCCAAATTGTCCCAACGGGGCGCCGGGAGGCTGTTTTGCAAGAATAGCCGCCTGTGGTCTTTCCCAAAAAAAAATTAGCAAGCACAGCCCTAAAAACTTCTCGCCAAAAGTGTTGAGGGGCCGTATTCGCAAAGATGGTCCATTTTCATTTTATTACGAAGTTTTGGAAAAAATAGCATTTTTCTTTACCTTTGGTCAAAAAAAAAATATGGCTTTGCTTTGTCCTTAACCAAATCACTTAATAAATGTGCACGATGAGCACTGTCGAAAATATTCCTTTTAGAGTTGTCGAGGAAATTCCCGTGGGACTCCATATGTGGTGGAGGGACCTGGGGGAAGTTAGCAGAAAGTTCGCGATGAAAGCCTTGGGCGGGCTCATGGTCGTCTAAAAATTAAGCCAAGATTGGACATCATCGAGGCTCTAGTATCATTTTGGGACCCCGCTCACAACGTGTTCCACTTTTCACATTTTGAGTTGACACCCACGCTAGAGGAAATAGCGGGGTATGTTGGCCTCAGCGAAAATCTTAGGAGTCGATATCTAGTAGCTCCCAAGGTTGTGACTCCCCACAAGTTCTTAGACATTTTTAAAACCGTCGTGACCATAGTCTTGACTATATAATATACACTCGGGTGTGGAAACTCATGTCCCCGACTTTAACTCAAAACCATAATAAAAATTACATGTTGTAATTGCGGGTGCATTTCATGTGGTGCAATTATAACGTGTCCAAAAACAAACAAGTGCACGTCATCGTGACTTGTTTCAAGATAAATCTATAAACGTCAAAAGAGGTTAAAAATTTAAAAGACTAAGCTCACAATAGGCTAAAACACCTAAACAATCCGATAATTTAGGCCAAATAATAATAGTTAAGTGACTGTGCTAGAACCACGGAACTTGGGAATCCCTAACACCTTCTCCCGGGTTAACAAAATTCCTTACTCGGATTTCTGGTGGCAGACAAATCAAAACAGAGTCAAAATTCCTCGGTTTGGGATTTTCTAAACAAAACGGCGTCCCGGAGCATCGTCAAAAATCTGGGTGGAGACTTTGAAATAATAATAAATCTCACATCTGAATAATGTCACTTAAAGTGGAAAAACTCCCTTATTACCCCTTCATTAATCCGGGGGTGAAAAAAGGAGGTGTGACAATACCACGCTCTCATAACCGTATCACAAAATCCCAATGTGATTCACCTTGCGTGGGTATTTTAATCTTGTCCAATTCATGAGGTCCCTTTCTTTTCTTCGTCAGATCATTACTCAATTGAAGGCCTAAACAACATCCTTTATTTAACACAGTTACACCCTCATTCTATTACCAGGCCAGCATTCCGTCTCTTCTAAATGCTATTAGTCTTAGACTCCTTTTGAGTTCATTCAGGCTATAGTGAGCTTTGTATAACTTAGAGAAACCATGTGCTCTTCTTGTTTTCATGGGCTTAGTCCTGAGGACTGATCCATTTTCGTTACCTTCTCACTCGCCCGTTCTTATACTTACTCCTGTCTTTTAGAACCTTGTCGCTTCACCGAACAATAGCTTGTGACCTACACATATCTATTTATATGACTTGCAACCTTTAAACTTTCTTGCATCATAGATTTCCTTATATCATTTTGGAACATCAAGCGAGACATCACATCGTTTATAACTCTTCTTTACTCTCTTAGTCAGGATTTTCGGTACCTAGACCATAGGCTGGAAGTTATGCTACTGACGATGCCGCTATCATTCATGGATACTGAATCCCCGTGCTTCTAGCCTTTTATCCGAAGTATGGACTATTCACAACCTTCTGCATTTTAGTATTTCTTATGTTTCTCACCTTTACCTTACTACTTTAAAATCTTGCATCGTATCTTCCATTTCTTTCAAAACCTTCTTTCCACAAAGGTATAATTAACGTCCTTAACTTAAAGCTCTATTATAATACTTTCACCTCTGGTGCATACACAATCCGGTGGGAGCTTCATACTGACTCCTTATGAGGTTGTACCCTTCTAACGGGCTTTATTGTAGAGTCATTATAAAATATGGCTATTGTACTATCTCTCTTGTACCTCTGATATTTAATAGTAATCGTGCAATATTCTCAATCACGAGGTCTATAATTCTCTAGGTTTAGTAATCAAATTCCTAGTTTACTTTGTTAATGTGACTCTTTAAATCCTTTTCCTTTTGATAAACCTTTATGCTAAAGTTATCTTCCAATCTGCGGCTCATGGTGTTACTTTAGCCTTTGATGGATGCTACGGAATATTCATGATACCATCATCTAACAATTTTAATCCTTTGTCCATGACCTGAACTTCATTCTTTATTTTAACTTACACCGAAGTCTTCTACGGCTGTACGATTACCAACATATATGGTGCATGGATAATACTCTGAAATCTTGAGTGCATTCATATAGTAACTAACTCTGGATCATTGATCGAATAACTTTTTTTGTTCCATCTTAGCTTTGTTTCAACGTAAGCTATTACTTTTCCTGATTTTTTTTCCCCCTTGTTGCGTCCATACTTAGCTTATCTTAGTGCCCACATTTGCGAGAGCCTTCATAAAACTCATAAGATCTCAAATATTACTTTTAATTTTACTTCCCGTTCATTAGCACGGTAGGTTCCACTTTCCTTTGGAGTGCTTACAATGTTGTTGCGAGACAGTTGTTACATGACTATTTCCTCTTTAGGTCATTGTGCTTAGGTTGAAGCCTTCTTCCTTATCTCCTCAACTAGTCTTTCATTGTAGTACCTAGGGAAAAGAACCCTTGACTCTGGTAAATCTATGATCTTATTATAAACCTTTTTGATGTCCTTCCTTGCCTATAATCATCCGTAGTTGTTTACCTTTGTACTCTTGTTTTTGTAGGGTTGCGTCTGAACTGATATTTTGACTGCCTTCCCAGTAGTTCTTTCTTTTATCCCCGTAACACTCATACGATACCTTTAACTACCCCGACTCCTATTTGAATATATCTCAAGTATTATAATGACATTATTGCGAGGCTGAATTCTCTATGTTGGGTTTTACTATGTTTATCTTATACGATCTGCTGACTCGTCTGTAACCTCCTGTTTAGCCATAACTAGGCTCTTGCTGATCAATTACTAACTACTCGTTGGCCCATTCTCAAATCAATATTCCGCGTAATCTTTCTTGGGTTATTTTTTTTATCTTAACTTACGTCTCGCACTGGCTTCTTATTTATTAGTAACAACTGGGGAAAGAAACTTTACTTCCTCTCCTCGTCGTGCTTGCACAATATTCTGGAATCATAGCGTATCTTGTAGGATTTGGATAAGTGCCATCTTATTCTTTTTTATTTTTTTATAGCATTCTTCCTTTACCATTCCATAATCACTAGAATCATTTAATTATGACTTAATGCCACATCACTTCATATTCCCCTCTTTAGGGGAGTACTAAGAGTTGAAGCCACAAGGATCTACCTATAGACGTTTTACCTCTTCATCTTTGGCATCGTTTCAAAACATTATTGATCCTTACTCGCCTTGGGGCAATCCTTCTATACCAAGGATAACAAATTCCCTTACTCCCGATGGTGACACTTAGCGCAACTGGCACATACAGTCCATTAAGCTTAACTTTGCTCACATTGCTTGCTTTAGGGAAGCGTCTTCCTGAATGACCTTTCTCTTAATTTCTTATGAATCTTCTTCTGTTGTCCATTCTATTATGGTCGGAACGCAATCTGAAATTCACATGATGCCGACCATTATTAAATCACTCAATCCTTAATCCATGTTTAGTTTACCGTGTTCCAATATCCATACTGATCTCTCTTACTCTGGGGTATAACTTTTCCTTCTAGTAGTCGCGTTGGAGTCACGAGCATATTTCTCGAAATGAGGATATGACTTTATGGCCTATATTTCTTTTTTTGTCTCAAGCCTTATCACCTCTCGTCTCTTCCTTCATTTGACTATAGATTTTGTAATACTATCATCTTTTGATCTACCATTAACATCCATGTATCATATCTTACTCATAATGCTTCATTAACTCTTTTCTTATTTCTCGCTAACATTTATGCCTATAACTTTATTTTGAAAACCCGAACAAGACATTCTTTTGCTTTTAGCTCCCCTTTGATCCATCCAGTGGCTCTTCGGGTTTCTTAACATGCTCTCTCTACTAGGGACACGAGACACACAAAGGTAATATTTATCCCTTCAAGGCTTCCAGTGCCTATCTTTGTAGTACTCATATCCAGTTGTAATATTTTAAAGTGCACCATCTGGGTGTCTCAGAAGGAGATCTATTAGCACATTTCCAATATTCTTCGGAAATGTCAACTAACGCAAACAATCCATTCACCATTTTGGGATACTCTAACCCTAGCCGGATCCTGCTATCCCGTCATTCTCTTAACCATATCTGTTAGCTCCCACAGGGCATGACTGAGATAGTGAGCCGGATTATACGTACATCTATTATTGTTGAAGGCAATTCAAAAGGCTTATGTCTCCCTTCCTGAATGGCAAATAATGATAATCCTTATTAACTTAGTACCTTGTACCCTTCTTCACCTTGCTTCTTTGACTTGCTGCAACTTGTGTCTAACTTCCGTTATTCCTTTTTACCGTAAGAGTGGATAAGTATTCTTTCCGAAAAGCTCCTTAGCAAGAACCGTACACCTTCTGTACACGCATAATCTGTTGAAGACCTCACATTTACTCGTCTTAAGCAAGATGCAAAATCGAGTTCCTCTTACTCAACACTTCCACAGTTATATCTCTTATCGATCATCTTTCTGAATCTAGACATCGTCTTATTACGAATATCATAGAAGTTCGTAATTTGAATTCTTATAAGTGAGCTCTACCACACGATCTAGAGTAAGAAGGAAGAGTGACACTCCTAAATGCCATGTAGCCTCCTGCTTACAAGTGTGGTGCACAACACACCCATAAACAAGACTCTACTAGACACTGCTTGTAGACTCCCTAGGACAGAACAACTCTGATACCATTTCTGTCACACCCCGAACCTGGGGGCGAGATCAACACTCAGTGCCTCACCTATCCTTGCATACCAACTTGCAACTAAGGGACTCTAAACATATGATGGCATACTTTGGTCATGGGCCACATTGCAAGACAACTGCGAATGTTGACTGATGTTTTAGACGTCAATACCACACAAGAAGATAGGTTACTTTGTGTGGTACCCAATTTTTGAGTGCTGTTTTAATAGAAGAACCTGGTTCTTCTTGGTGTTCCAACTACTACTGTTGCGGAATAATAAAAGCAGTAAAGTAAAAACACAGAGATTTTTATGTGGAAAACACCTGGCTCAAAAGGTGAAAAAAACACGACCTACTCCTTAGTAGGATTAACTCTTCACTAAAACTCTAAGCCAAACGAACTTACAAAATAAACTCTTTTGTAATCCTAGGACTAACTCTAATCCCTTTGTAGTAACTAGCCCCTACTAATTTCTACAAGCTTCAAGTTAACTCAAACTTGAACAATGCGTACCTATTACAATTGCTTCTATGAAAGCTGAAAAGATACAATATTAAAACTCCTACTACAACAAACTAGACTCAATGATAAACAGATGGAACTGGTTCTTCTAGCTGGTCTGTAGCCTTTGTGTCGCACAATAATTCTGCTTGCAAAATATCTGGGAATTTTGCTTTCAGCTCTTGATTCACTTCTGCACTTGTGCGTTCTTCATTCAAGCAAGAATACTTCAATTATTTATAAAGTCAGTTGAGCTTTGGTCTGACTCTACCTAGGAGAACAAGTTCTTATCAAACTCAACTTCCTTCCTTCGTTTCTGTCCTTGCTGAATTCAACTTCTATTCTCTCATCAATTTGCAACCTTTTTGCCTTACAAGATACTCTCCTTGTTCATTGATACTTCACAATCGCATTCATCTCCTATGCATATAAGGTTTGTGTGCCAACTCGTCAGGTCAAGTATGTATGCTCTGATGGACCTGGTTCAACTGGTCTGATATTTGTCAATCATCAAAACTATGCAGTGACTTGGGTCAACAAATTCCCCCTTTTTGATGATGACAAACTCTATGCTTCTCCCTGTATACAACTCAAATACTTTGAAGCATTTATCATAGAGAAACCAGGTTCATTAGGTTATAAATATCACCCACTTCAAATATAAAAGAACTTTTCTTCCCCCTTTTGGCATCATCGAAAAGTTTGCAAAATGATAAACTCTCCAGTGTTGTTAACAATTACTCATGGCCATTGAGGAAACTGCAGGTGCAAACATGATTAATCATCATAAGTAACCAATAAATGTAAGCTATCTAAGAAACTGAGACAAGTCAATAACAAAATAGCAAAAGTTCATTGATTAGGAACGTATATCAAACACCATACAAACAAAACAAAAACAGCCCTAACCATGAGCAAAACAGAATAAAACTAAAAGAAACTGAACAACTGGTCTAAAGAAGGGTTTTGGAAGCTCTGGACAGCCTAAGGATGGGAAGGTGCAGAGGAGGTTGTGGTCTTGGTTTGTAGAAGAGAAAGCATCTGATTAAGAACACCCTCGTTCTTTTCCTTCTCTTTTGCTAATTCAGCCCTGAGAGCATCCCGCTCAGCTTCAACCTCAATCAAACGAGACTTCAAACGAAGGATTTCCATATCCTTGATCTCACTTTCCTGCANAGGAGGTTGTGGTCTTGGTTTGTAGAAGAGAAAGCATCTGATTAAGAACACCCTCGTTCTTTTCCTTCTCTTTTGCAAATCAGCCCTGAGAGCATCTTGCTCAGCTTCAACCTCAATCAAACGAGGCTTCAAATGAAGGATTTCCATATCCTTGATCTCGCTTTCCTGAACCAGAGTTCTAACTTTGCTGTTGACTGCTGCTTCCTAGATGAACCAGGTTCATCTGCAGGAACATTGACAGTATAATCGCAAGTTAGCAAAGTATCCTTCCCAAAATAGTCCTTGGCAGTAGCCATCTCAGCCTTTTTCGTAGGAACATCAAAATAAGCAAGCACAGTCGTCGGAATAAAGCCATATGGAATCGCATGTGCTTTTGTTCCATTCACAACTCTGTCCAAGAGTTGGATGATGAAGGCTGGCCAATTTATCTGCTTACCCCTAAACAAACATTCCATCAAGGTCAGATCCATATAGTTGGCTATGTGCCTTCTTTCTTGTCTTGGCAACAAGAACTTGATGACAAACTCGAAGAGCAACTTGTGTTCTGGCTTCATTTCACTTTTGTAGACTGGCCTGTTCAATTTCCTTTTCATTGTCACTGAAGAATCTGGTAATATTGATTGTTGAGGCCATCCCATCCAAATTAGGCCATCTTTTCCTCGTGTAATCCTCATAGCCCTCAGCAAGAATTTGCAAAATTTATCCCAGTTCTTTAGCATCAAAGGAGACTTGAATTCCTTTGACTGTGGTAGTGACCCTTCCGTCTTTGACCACTGCATGACCCATGAATTCCACCAGTTCAGCTCTAGCCAACCTTCCTTCAATATGAAGAACCATGTTCTTCCACCCCTGAACATCCAGTGTGTCCAGCAAGTATCTCATCCCAGGTTCCACAAGATCCTTCACCAACTTTCCCTTTAGAATTGTTCTTTTACCAAATAAGGTGACTATGTCAGTAGTCACCTCACCAACTTCCCCCTCATCTTTTCCACTCCAATCTCTATCATCATTTTTTTCAACAACCTTCACCTTTCTTGCCTTTGGACCTGGTCCTTTTAACAGATTTTGTGAGTGTGGTAGACTTTTAACTGTAGCTGACTTCTTCGAAGAAGCCTTAGCCCTTTTTGATTTTGGTGCCTCAACCACAACAGGAGCAGTCTGCTCCTCATGATGGACCAGGTCCATCGTATCCTCTTCAACAACAACAACCTCCACAGGCTCTCCGACTTTAGCGTTTCCCTTTGCAGCCCTCTTTTTCTTGCTTTCAAGCAGAGCCTTCTCAAGCAGTTCTTCTTCCTCTCTCACAGCACTACGTGTAGCACACACCTTAGGAACATGAGCCTCAGCAGCTACAGAAGTTCTCCTCTTCTTGGTAGGAACTGGGGTAGCAGCCTTCTTGGACTTCTGAGTCCTCCTTTTCTTGGGGTTATAGGACTCCCCCAGTTTCCTTAGCCTTTCATCCTCAGATGAACCTGGTTCATCTGCTCCTTTATTCAATCTTTCTAGACCTGCCGCTGCTTCCTCGACTACACTTCCCCCTATCTCTATGACATCTTCTCCAACCTTCTCAGGAATGGGACCACAAATAGTCAATGTAGTACCATCCTTCCCAAATCCCTTTCCCTCAAGAACTTTACCTTTTTCTGATTTTCTTTGCCTACTAGGCACTTCAACATCCACTACCAACCCAACCAGAACAAACCTGTTCTCAGCATTACCTGACTCAGAAATTTCCTCGAGATTACCTTGTTCAGAATTTGATGAACCAGGTGCTTCATCCTCGTTTGCTGATTTAAAAGATTCACTGGATGATTCAGAATTCTTATCCTTTTCAGCCTGCAGGATTGCCTCCAAGAATTTTTCACGTGAACCAGAAGCCACTGATTTTCTGGAAAGAACCTTTACACGACGACCAGGAGGGGCTGGGTTAGGGTTAGATTTGGGTTTTGGAACAGGAGGGTTTTCAGGAATAGGAGGGTTTTTAGGGGTTGTGGTTTTTTCTGAAGATTGAGAACTGTATACCGATGGAGAATTTGATCTGATTCATAATTGCCTCCATCATAATCATGATTTGGTGATGAAGAAGATGAAGAAGATGGTGCTGAAGACATGTTTATGAGTGAAGTTTAGGAAGAAAAAAAAGAGTGATCAGTTTTTGGGTTTGAAGACTAATGATCTAGGTTCGACGGT